>LOEQ01003693.1:136747-148675 GCA_001685075.1 Bramus lutescens | reverse complement strand
CCTCCTCCTCCTCCTCCTCCTCCTTCTCCTCCTTATTCTCTTTCCTCTCTGGAAAAACAAACCAACAAACCCTGTGAGCTAGTATAGTGACACTGGGCAGGAATGGAGCCAGGCAAGGGCTTAGAGAATGGGCTTTTGTGAGTCAGTCTTTTTTGTTTTGTTTTCCTCCAAGCTGCTTTGACGATGACTTCCTTCTTTGTGCCTTATCAGTGGGCAAAATAATCCTCTGGAAGAATGAAGGGTCGTTTGACCTCTCATTTATCTCTGTCTGTCCAGAGTCCACAGCCACCAGACTGATGAAAAGTGAGGGGAAGGGCCCGTCAACGGAGCCTGCAAATTCAAAGCACGCTGCCTGATTCACTTTGTTTGGGGAGTATAGACTTTCTTTCTGCTAAGTGAACAAATTATTTTCTTTCTGTTCAGTTCAAGCTATAGAATAATTAGGGCCCCAGAAGAATAAATTAGACTCCGATGACTGTGGTGAGAAACAAACGCTTTCTTCTCTGTGTCATCGTGTGCGTGAGAGCCCGCGGCTCACAAGAGTGCTGAGAAGCCTAGCTAGATTGATAAGACACCGTGGAAATTCATCCAAATAAGGGAAACACCAGCAGAGACTCGAACCAATCACACTGCCTACAGCTTCATGAACAGCATGGCTCTCTGATCAGGCATTTGCCAAAACTTCAAATTACCTTCCTGAAGACCGCTTTGCTTTTCTCCTATGGTATTTTAGGTGTTAAAAACTTACATCATTTTTTGGTATTTTCTTTTCCTTTCTTAAACTATAAATCATTGAATACCTTGAAATTCAGAGATAATTAAATCTGTAAAAGCATTTCCTGCCTTGGAATATGTTCACGGTAACAAGGGAAGACTTGTGAAAATTCTGCTGAAACTGGTCTGAAGAGAATCTAGTGGTTTATGTTAGCTTAGTTAGATAGTATAGGGAATCCTAGACAGTGTGGTAAGGGCAGAAAATGTTGTTCCCTAAAATAAAAATAAAACACCTAATAATTGAAATGAGGGGAAAATTACAGCAATATGTTAGCCTTTGGCAAAGAAGTTCAAAGATTCAGTCTCAATATAGGACACACACATATGATATGTATAATTAAATTTCAATTCAAACTTAATCAAATGTATTATATATAAGTATATACTGTTTCCCCAGCAGTCATCAACAGTAGCTGTTGTCATCACAGTTGGTTTTTATTTTATTTGTTTTTCATTTTTATAACATATTTAGCATGATTGGCATTAATTCATTTGCAGACAGTGATTCTGGAAGCAAATTACTATACAGTTCTTAGTATATAAAATGGAGAAAGACATTTGGTAGCTGTGAAGAATGAAGATTAATTCTGTGTTAATGTGGTAATTATCCTCCAGTATTCTAGAGAGACTGGGGAAGGCAGAATAGGAAACTAAGTCATTTACAGATAAGAACCAGAGAAGAAAGGGACTAGGAGCATATTTAGAAGACTATTAGCAGTGGAGAAAGTGGTAAATAGGTTGGCAGAACCATCTGAACGGTTTTCAAGATAACTCTGCCATAGCTCCCTGAGAACCACAGAACACTTTTCACACATTGTTATGGGTTCCTGTGAGCTCAGTGACATGCCCAGGGTCACATCTTTCAGCACCACTCTGGCCATGATGTCCACTCTTCCATTACCCATTTCACATAAAGTTCTTTGAAAAATGCAGCAGGCAGCCCTTTCTCTGTTGATCCCTCCCTAAATATCTTATTCTCTGACTCTAGATTTTCACCCTGTGTCTTCAACTCTGAGCTACTGTACGCAGACTTTTGTGAGCCTCAATTAATTATATTCTTTAATAATGACATCCCTGCCCCATCTACTACATGTACTCACTGTCACACACAAACACTGCTCACTCTCCTTCACTGATCACAAGCAAAATTTCAATAAGATGCAGTAAACAATTCCAGTATAATTTATATTAGCCCATAATTCTTGTCTGTGCTAGCCACGTGGCTTAGTACCTTTTTCAGCAAGGCAGTCACATCTTGTTTCCTCTGTGGCTGGGTCACAACTCCAGACTAAAACTTTCCTCTTTTCATAATTCTAGTTGCCCCACCTCTACTTCCTGCCTGGTTGTCCCACCTGTACCTCCTGCCTGGCTACTGGCCAATCAGCATTTTATTAAAAATAATGCAAGTGACAGAATAAAAGACCATATCAACATTTATTAAACAAGTATAAGAAATAAATCTTTACAGGGTAAAACCATTGTCCCACAGTGCCCCCCCCTTTTATCTGTTTATAATTGGTGTAGCCATCTGTGTGATTCTTTGGGACTTAACAGCTGCAGGACCAGGTGGGACAGAAAGCTCTGTCAACAGAAAACTCAGGCAACAGAATGGTGCCTAACATGTGGACAAATGCATCCAAATAAAGCCTGAGAGAGCTTGGAAAGTAATTCTAGACATAAAAGAATAGAGTTAAGCATGGCTTCTAGATAGCAGAACTTTCTTAGGTGGGCTCTGCTTGATAGAGGCAAGCGCTCTCATTCAAGAGGGGTTTTCTGACTCAGCATTAGCTGTAAAACCTTGCAGCTCTTTTAAGGGTCCTGCCATGAAACACGTAAATGCTGTTGTTGAAAAGCTGACTGCATACTTTTTGGTGGTGGCAGGGACTTTGAAATGCCATAGAGTTGTGGCAATAAACGTGGCTCTGGCCAGTACCTCCACCATGAGGCTAGACTCTCAGAAAAAAAGCTAAGGAATGGGTTGGATCCAGCTGTCAAAGCCACAGCTTTAATGCTAGCCATATTGCTTAGCAAATTAAAGACTCGTGTGGTCAGAAAAAGAGAGATATACAGTAAAGATAGATTCAGATGAAGACAACCTCTAAATGTTTTACAGTGTGTTTAAAAATAAATGTAGGCTTGGAAGAAAAAAGGATAACGTCCTTAAAATAAAAAAGAAAGAGAGTAGTTGGATGTGGGGGCACACACCTTTAATCCAAACACTTGGGAGGCAGAGGCAGGCAGATCTCTGTGAGTTCAAGGACAGCTTGTTTTACAGAGTGAGTTCCAGGACAACCAATGATACACAGAGAAACCTAGTCTCAAAAAGCCAAAAATTAAAAATAAATATAAAAGAAATCGAGTTTAAAATAAAGCCACTTAAAGATGAAAAACATGCAGAGAATCTGGATACTGTATGTTATTATGCTCTCTTTGAATTGTTTGAATGCTAAGGAAAGAGCAACAGCTTCTAAAAGATATTTGTTTATAAATGCTACTGAATTAATCCAAGATAGGTATTTTGAAAATACCTTGACTTCAAAATTATGTTACTTTGGAGAAGCGGTTTCGCTTTTGTTTTCACAGGAAATGAAAGACTGTGAATTCATTCCAGGTTAAGAAAAAAGTCAGGTTTGATCAAGGAAAACCCCCCTGAGAAATCTCTGTTATGAGCCGATGGCCCATATGTCTGAGTTGTACATCCAGAATATATTCAAAACTGCTCCCTGAGATGATCAAGCCTCACAGGATACTCCAGTCAAGACTTGACCAAAATTCTAAATTTTCTTTTGGTCCCCATAAGATTATCAGTGCCCACAATCAGCAGGAAATAGTCTGGAAAACTATGCACACATTCTCCACCCCCCCAAAAAAATAGATTATGGATATTTATCTTTGTTTAGAGTTTTGGTTAAAACATATTATGGATATTGGTCTGGACAAAAAACTAAACAAAGGATATTGGATTCAGAGTTCTTGTTTTGCAAAAAAAGGGGGGAGTATTGGGGGACAATGGTTTTGCCTTGTAAAGATTTTTTTCTTGTGCATGTTTAATAAATGCTGATATGGTCTTTCATCCTGTCCCTTGTATTATTTCTAATTAAATTCTGATTGGCCAGTAGCCAGGCAGGAAGTAGATGTTGAGCAACAAGAATTTTGGGAAGAGGAAAGCTTCAGTCTGTAGTTTTGACCCAGCCACAGAGAAAGCAAGATGTGACTGCCTCGCCGAGAAAGGTACCAAGCCACAAGGTTAACACAGACTAGAATTATGAGCTAATATAAGTTATAAGAGTTAATAAGAAGCTTGAGCTACTAGGCCAATTAGCATTTATTAGACAAGTACAAAAACAAATCTTCACAGAGTAAATCCATTGTCCCACAACATATTTGTTTATGCCTTCAACTTCTCAATGATATATTTTTTAAAACTTTCATTTCAAAATGAGTTTAAGATGGTGATTTTATAGTTAAGTTTTAAAATTACAAAAATTCTCCTTAGGGAGATGGCATCATAAAGTGTTTGCCATGCAAGCATAGGACCCTGGGTTCAAATCCCCAGAACCAGCATAAAACTGGATGTAGAAGTGCAATTCCAGGACTACTAGTGAGATTGGAGGTGGAAACAGGAAGGAGTATCTGGAAGTTTATGGTCCAGCTATCTTATGGACACAGCAATCAACAACAGACTGTCTCCAATGTGGCAGAAGATGAAGACTAGTATCTAAGGTTGTCCTGTGATTTCCACATGAATGCCATGAAATGTACATTTCTGCAATCACACATGAACACACACACACAAAGATTATAATATAGTTGTTAAAGAACACTGAATTATTATAAGAAATTAATATAAAATTAACCTTTATTGTATTAGGTAATAAAATGAGTTAGTTGGGTTGTTTTGTCTGTAGTTAATGGCAACAGTTCTATTGATATCTCGCAATTTATTCTGCCTTCTAGATATTGTTAGATTTTATGGTATTTTATTAAAGAATTTTTTAACTCTGAGATTTTTATACATACATACAGTATATTTTCATCATATTCACCTCCCACTCCTTCCAGATTCAAATGCTTTCCCAAATTTATGTCCTTTTTTTTTTATTTAAAGTACCCTACTGATTCTAATTGTGCTGCTCAAACACTTAAAGGTGAGGGGACACCCACTGGAGCATGATGGACCTACCTGAGGTTACATCCTGAAAAAAACCAGCTCTCCCCGTCCAGCAGTCAACAGCTGTCAGCTGATCTTCAGCAAAGCAGAGACACCCATGAGCCCCTCTGCACCCACAAACTGGCCTAACTCAGGTCTTATATGGATACAGCTTCCATGAGATTTGTAAGCACAGAAGACACCATTTCCTCTTGATCCTCCCTAGCATCTGGTTCTTCAAATCTTTTTAACCCCCCTTCTGAGATGGTGACTGAGCCTTGGGAAGAGAGGGTAACACACCAGGATTTATAAAAAATTATATTAATTTTAAATTTGAAATAAACTTACTGAAGTCTTATCATAATTTTCAAATATGGATTTTTGGTTTTCATCATATATTTAAAGAAAACACATTCATTTCATTTTAGTCTCGAAACGGGGATGAAAGCAAGCCTTTCAAACATAGCTCTATGAGGCCATGTTTCCAAAAGCCAGTTTTCTCTTTAATGACCACTGTGGAAGAAAAAAAATTCCAACATAAAAATATGGCACTCTGTGTGTCCCTGGGGCAATTAGCTGAGTCACTGCTCTAAGAAAGAGAACTTGAGCATTCTCATAAAAGTCCAGAGTTGACTCACTGAATGTTTATGGCTGGGCTGATCTTGTGTGTGCTTTTCTTTGGAAAAGGAAATCTTTTTGTGCACATTTTTACCCACACCTACTGGGTTGGGATTAGGCCATTTCATTATCTTCTAAGCGGGAGAATGTGCCTTTTCTAATCACTATGATTTTACATTCATTTGAATTACAAGGTTTTTTTTTTTTTCCCAAAGCACAGTCTTGGGTGTTGTGCTTGCTCTTCATATCCAAATCAACTGCTAATGTCAGTTTGGACACAGTATTGGTAAAACCCATCCAATGGGTCTGTTTTCTTCTTCATTGCAACCATATCTTCCCACCTCAAAGCTAGCTAGTTAAATTCAAAGAAAGCATGGTTACTTATGAAAGAAATGACAGTACACGTGTGCTTACTAACATGTGCTTACTCACTTCAGGAGCTACTCATTGGTGCAGGTCAGTGTATGTTTTTGCTTCTCAAGTTAATTTCTATATAAATTTTCAATAAGAAACTATTTAAAGTAACAGGAACATGTTTGGAGTTCTACATCTAGTCAGGATAAGGAGAGCCATCTTCCACCAATCCACTCTGCTCTCAGTGTTATCATGACCATGGAAATCTTGTCACTAGGCCTGAGTGCTGATGGGCTCTCGCCTGTTTTTCATGTAACTTAATGGTGATTATGTCACATGGTCCCAGAACTTGAAGAAGATGATTAACAGCTGGGGAAGAGGAAGATAATACTGTTTTAACTTCATGTCTGTTTCTGTGGTAAACGAAACTGACACAAAGCAACTTAGAGGAGCCTGGGTTTATTTTAGCTCCCGATCCCAGCTCACAGTCCATCACTGTGGGGAAGGCAAGGCAACAGGAATGTCAGCAGCTGGCCATAGCTCATCCATCACTCGCAGCAGAAGGAGATGACTGCATACAGGCTTAGCCTTCAGTCGACTTTCTTTACTCTTATACAGACTGGGCCCTAAATCCAGAATGGTGCTGCCCACTTTCAGTGTGGGTCTTCCTATGTTATGAAGACAATGAAGACAGTTCCCTACAGGTATGCCCACATGGCCAATGTGATCTAAAAAAAAAATAAAATAAAATTCCTCCTTGAAACTCTCTCTTCACAGGCGATCGACATTGTGTTAAATTGACAACCAAAACTGACTGTCACAAATACCCATCAAATCAAAGAACCTAACAATAAACTTTATGTAACTTCCAAATAAGCACTGCAATAGTCCAAAAGACTTACAATTGTATGCGTCCATTCACGTTCTGACATAAATGAATAAGTGCCTATGTTTGCCTATTTCATACAATAAAATGCCTCATGAAACTAAGAAAATAAAGTGTTGTATGAATCAGTTTTTTAATATTTATTTAGCCCCCAGCATGTGTAGTCTCTGAGTATTTGACAGTAACAAGACAGAGTTGTCTTTCAGGTGCAGAAGAATCAGACAAACTTTCCCCAACGTGGTCACTCCTGAGAAGAGGAGTTTCCAGGAAAGGGGCAGAGACGAGACCAGGGGACATGTTTCCAGAATGGCAAGAAAAGCCACTGAGCTATCTAAAGAACATTAACTTACCAAATGTAGTTAACCTCTGAACACTTACCCCTCAAGCAAAACTCCCTAGGTCAAAAGTAACAATGACTGCAAACTCTGGACCATGGGCTAGAGTCTGCGGGACAGCATGCTGAGAAAGGACAGTCTGGAAAGCAGTGACCATCTACACAAAGGCCCACAGGAAGGAGAAACTCAAGAACAGGAAGTCAAACAAGAACGCTAGGAGGAGACCTCAAACCAGGTGCTTACTTGGAGGCATTTATGTATGCAGACCACGTGTCTGCATCAGTGAAGGGCTTTCTTATTTTAAGATGAAACTGTATTTTTGCTAAGTTTAACATGCGGCTTGAGTTGACCAAAAATTTGATTTCCTCTCTCTGTTTTCAAAAAAATGTGTGCAATTTCTTTAATAGAAAGACATTTTTAAAAATCATAGTGTCTGTCTCTTGAGGGGTGGGGGGGATCTCCAAGCATCGATGACAATGATGTACTTAGGATAATTTATTTGACTCTTTTCACAAATCACTTATCTGTTTATTCATAGTGTCTCTTAGTCAGTGAGCCAGTCAGTAATTGTTAAATACCTGCTGTTGAGAAAACACATCATTAAGAGCTGTGTGGATCCAGAGTAGTTGGGGACCCAGTCACTGACCTCAAACAGCACAGAATCACAGCCCATATGAGACTGACGTTTGTAGGAGAGACCCAACACATCTCCACAGAATCTCTTATGAGGTTGCTTATCGCTCTAGAACTCCCAAGGAAACACTCCGTCCAAATGAAAACTCCAAGACTGTCATGAAATTCATAACACATATTAAGTTACTGCTCTGGGGTGGATGTAAGATGAGATGAAGTCAGCTGAAGGCTTGGTGGTGAGCTGAGTTTCTCTGCTAGGGCTTGGCAAGAATGTGTGACTTGATGAGAAGCGGGGAGGGCAGGATCACAGGCATCCGATGATGACAAAAGCTGGAAAACCAGCTTGTTTATGCACTTGGCAGCCTGGACTGAGGAGTTCTGCTGTCAGGTCCTGTTTGTACAGGAAGGCTTGTGTTTAGGAACACAACAAAATTTTACATTTTGCTAAAAATCAAAACCACTTATGAGGCAGCTCCGAGTCTCTCTTCCCATAATTTCCTACAATTAAAACCATGAAAACAGATGAACTTCTCTGCTTTTCTTGTGTAGCCTGTTCATCTGTTCCCCCTGCATCTTTCTTTGCCGTCTTCTCTGACTGTATCTTTTACTTACACTGTGTTTTTTTAACATAATCTCCAAACGAAGGACCCCTTGAATGTCCTTTAATATAATAACGTTTTTTGGAAAGGAAAAGCCAAATGTTTCCTGTCCCAAGGAAGAGTGACAGCCCTTTTCAGATCCCTCCATGGACCCTCTACACTAAGTTGAGGGAAAGAGGAGGTGTGCCAGTGAATACTCATTCTGTATTTTCTCTGCCAGCTTGCTGCTTCTGACATCTCCACCCTCCCCAGAGCGAGCCAATAAGTACAGAAACACTACAGGATTCATTTTAAGAACATTTTATTAATAACCATTTTCATTTTAACTGTAATATTCCATATGTGTTGTCAGTGTGGCTTATTTAACATGGCATACCTTCATATGTTTTCTTCAAGACTTCATTGTCAGTTAACATATCCATACATCTTATATCTGTTCAACTATACCTTACAATTTTGAAGTGTGGGTAAAAAATAGGCATGCTCAGGGATAGAGGGGTAGCGTGCCATATTTTCTAAGGTCCCTGGGGCTTTGAATATTTAATTTAGATGTTGTAGGCTAGTTCAAGAGTGCATAGTTAATAGCAGCATACTTTGGTTGTGCCCCATACTGATCAAAGAGGCAAATGCCCTAGATCCTTCCCAGCCATCTGTCTAAGCATTTTGGAGGAGACGCCCACCACAGCTCTTGCCTTGGTGCTCTTATGAAATGAGTTAAGTCTACTAGGATATCTCTCGCAAGGTAGTTCTCTGTGGGGATGGTGTAATTCCGTAAAAGTCCAGTAATTCCACAACTCAGAATAAGGGCCATGATAACACAAGATGGGTTTTAGTGAAACAAATAAACACAAGCTGAATTGATTTGCTCTTTTTAAAAAAACAATTTTTATTCCTAAGTAATCCTAAATTCACAAGGGACTAGCAAAGCTGATGCCAAAAGATTTCAGGTGCATATTCCCCTAACATCATCACCTTGAGTAATCAAAAATTCCCAAACCAAGAAAAGAATGAACATGGATGCATTCCTAGTAAATGAACTACAGAATTTATCCATTTCATCTGGTTTCCCCACCCATGTCCTTTATCTGTCCCAAGATCCAATCTACAATCTCACTTGACATTTGGGTCACTTTCCCTTAGTCCTAAAACTGCTTTGTTCTCTTGGCTGGTAGGAACAGGATTCTTACGGATGGTTCTCGTTCCGAATTGATTTCACTGTTGCCATGGAAAATCTGAGCTTGTTCTTTTCCCATGAATAAAGCCATTATTTTAATAGTCAGCTTGCTGTCAGTTTTTAATCTCATCCAACACTCCTTAGAGTTTGGAGGGTAGATGTGAATGCACAAAATACTATCTCTTGTTTTCCTTTGGTTCCCTTAGCAATTGCCCTTACCTGAGAACCCCTGCTCATGATAAGAAGGGAGGTTTCTGGAAAGCACAGATCTTTATATTCTGAGCCTGTGCCAGGAAACATTTTTAGCATGTTCGGGGAGTGTAACGAACTGACGTGAGTCCTGGGAAAGCTCCCTTATCTAAAGGAAACACAGATCTCTGCCACCCTATAATTTTCATTCTTGTACTATCAGGAAAAAGGTGCTAAGGCCTTTGGCTCAATTCTNAACACAGATCTCTGCCACCCTATAATTTTCATTCTTGTACTATCAGGAAAAAGGTGCTAAGGCCTTTGGCTCAATTCTGGGCACAGACCCACTTCACAGTGTATTTTTCCACCGTGAACTTTAGGAAGATTATTATCTCAGGAGTCTATATGTACAAAATCAGGTCTGGGGCACATACTGGCATGCCACCAAGGGCTGCCAAAATGCACACCTGACATTAAGTGATCGGTTCCTGTGAAAGTTGGTGCTTTCGGGCCAACAACAATGGTAAGGCACACCTCTGCCTTCTACGTGCCAGGCTGCTGGGGATAACCCCGGAGCAAATGTCTCTGCTGAGACATTCAGCCTGGCTAGTAATTGTTAACTGCTGAAAGTCTTCTACGGAGAAGGTTTGCAAGGCAGTCTGTCCCTCTTACTGCTTAAGCAATGCAGATTGTCAAATTATACATGGCAGATGGATTACTGTTTGTCCTTTTAGTGACAGGAAAAGCAGTTTCAACATCCTGGCAGAGACATCGTCTCCAGCAAGATAACATTTTGCTTCTTCTCGGCTCTATTTAGGAAAACTCTCATTGGCCTGGTGTAACAAGTAAAAGCTTTTAGTTGTATCATGCGCTAATGGAAAGACGGGCTTTCATTAATATACTCTACCAGAAGTGTTGTAAACGTCCTATAATAACATGTACGGCTTGGCTCAACTGGGTTGCCTTGGTGATGTATAGGAAATTACAGGATGCATAGAATGTGTCTTAGGAGTCATCTTGGCGTTGTTGGGAAAATGTTCTGCTGATCTGAAATAAGCACAGGACAACTGCAGGACTCTTTTCTTTGTTTGAAGAAATGGAAAGTTCTTAAAGGAACTTAGGCTCAGCTCTCTTAGTTTTTCCTGTGCCCTTTTTCCTTTCATTTTTACACCCCAATGTCTTCCCTGCTCTTTTCCCCTTGTCTTTTGTCTTTTCTCTATCTTTGTTCTTCCTGGAGAAAACTCTGATTTCTCCCTCATCAGTCATTCTTCAAGGAGGTTTTGACCTGGCTCGGGTTTGACTAGATAAACTTCAAAGAACTGTCACTGAACTCTGCTTTCTAGTTAATGAAGAAATGAAAGAAGGATCATAAAAAACTATGTCCTATAATATTGAATGAAGCTCTTACATGCTCTCAGCCTTTACTCGATTTCTCGCTTTGATCAATTCTGATTTAGAAAAACACCTATTTCCAGAGTGAAAAGGACAATCTTGATGATACACCTATCCATTGCAGCATTTAATGTCTTCCTATCCTTCAGGAATTTCAGTTTTCTTTTCCCCTCCAAATAGTGGTGAGTCATTCCAATCTTCTGCCGAGTGTATCTACCGTCTACCTCTTATTTTCCTTTATTTCTACCAGGACCCTTTCCTGCTCATTTCCAGGTATCGAGACCTTGGCAATTATTCAATTGTTTGGCTTGTCCTGATCTTTTCCTAATGCTTGCACACCTCTGCCAAACTTCAATCTGAAACTCCTGCTTCCATCTTCAGAGTTACCTGCCCCAAACCCTGAATGTTCTCAGGAAAGGTTGTGAGGCATTTATTTAGGGGAGCAATTACACCAGAAACAGACTCTCCTGCACTTTAAATAAGAGGCAGAGTTCTCTGAGTTCACCCAGTCCCCTGCACCCTCTCACTCACCTCCTGCTCTCCACTATGGGTCTCAGCTTCTTCAACCTCTATTGTGTCTCCAAGTGTCACCCAAAAGTCTACAAGGAACCACTGAGACCTAGCTTGTCATCTCTTCAGAACTCTTTAAACCTGTTGCTTCCCCAAACTGAATAGAGGTCATTCTTTCCCTTCAAAGTGGAACTTAATACCTTCCTATAAAATTAATGAGCAACAATATTAGAATTAAACCTACAAACATCTAGTAACATTGTGTGTGTGTGTGTGTGTGTGTGTGTGTGTGTGTGTGTGTTGAGACAGGGTTT
>LOEQ01003693.1:67190-100381 GCA_001685075.1 Bramus lutescens | reverse complement strand
AGATAGATAGATAGATAGATAGATGATAGATAGATAGATAGATAGATAGATAGGCAGACAGACAGATAGACAGATAATTCCTCCGTGCAAACTACATAAATGGAAATAGTGAAAAATGGAAAACCTTGGCTCCACAGGATCTGGCAGCTTGAATGTGAGCATCACATGGAAGGAAGGCATTGTCTTAGCTGCTGCTGCTGTAACAAAACATCTTAAACAAAAAAGTTCTTTCAAAAATTTTTTTAAACCAGATATTTATTTCTTAACAATTGCAAAGCTGTGAAGTCAAATATCAAGGTGCCTGAAGTACAGTGCTGGTGAAAGCTGCTCTTTTTTCTGTAGAATCTTTTGCTTCATCTCCATATGGAGGAGAGAATGGGCACCAGAATGGGCACCACATCCTCCCTTTGCAGAAGTGCCACAGAGAGAATCTGCGCCTTTTAAGTCCCCGCAGGAAGCATTTCTGCTCTGTCACCCCCATCACGGCTCCCAGATTAGTTCCATTACTGATGGGTCTCAGTTCCAACATGTGAACTTTGAGGGACGCATTCACTGAAACCACAACAGTTGTCTAATGTGACTACCAAACTTCCAGCCTAGATATCAGACAGATGGCAATATCATTACATGTAAAAAAGAAAAAGAAAACCCAGGTGTTTTAGCTGAAGAGAATCCTAAGGTGAACGCTTTACACTGAATTGAAGGTGGACTGAAATATTGCCTGTTAAGCATATGAAATGTTTTGATTTCATTTTCCTGTTGACATTTTTAAACTTTTGCTATTGGTGATATTGTTCACTCGAGATTTTTGTTCATACTTATTAACCCATAATTTAAAATTGTACCAATATAAGGAGACTCTAACCTTTTAAAATTATCATGGATATTCTGACTAAAGAGAAAATATTACTATAAATAGACCTGGCTCATTTTCATATTAATCTACAACTAAAACTTTGGAAGCACCTCAATCAACTGTTATTTAATTATCTTCAGAAGTAGTATTATACTCCCTTCCCTCTGACTGCCCAGATGTCTGTTCCCAACACTCGTGAGACCTGCAGGTTTTCTTGAACGAGTGGATGCTGGAAGAAGGGCCAAGACTCAAAATGGAGCCACCACGGGGAAGAGATTTAATGAAACACTTAGCTGGGTGGATCTAAAATCCTATGAGGTAACATTTTAAGTAATGAGCTTTCAATCTGTGCCTTGTTCTAAAATCGATCATTATACAGTATGCTGGCAACAGAGAAAGTTTGATTTTTCTTCTTTCCCTGATTAAAACATCACCCAACTGGCAATCAGAAAGAGAACACATCATCTGCATAAATATATAAAAGAAGATTGTGATTCAATACAACAAGATAATCTAGTGATACATCAGAAACATGAGCCTGAGATGGAATTTGGATGTGTCCTCCTGCAGCTCATAGTTCATCAAAGACATCTGAAGGGTGGCTGCTCCATTTTAACACCTCTCACCAGCACTATTATGAGTGCACAGAGGTTTTACAAAACGTTGACTGAAATTTACCTACCGGACCCTTCGCAGCAGAGTCTTCCAATGAAATGGCTTTTTTCCCCCTAGGGCGACAGGACGGACTCTTTGTGAATTTGCTTCCCCTTGTTTTCCATTTTCCTTCTGAGGCCACCATTCCTCCATTTTGATGCTGCGTACCCTTCCTCCTTCCCCTCACCGCCACTCCTAGCGAGTCTGAGACTTTGACATCTGTCCTATCATCATCTGATCTTGTAGATAAAATTCCATCACAAGGGACTTCAGATGTCACAGCTACTGCTGACCTGACTCCCTGCTCACAAAATTCCTTGCTCTTCCTCTAATCAATGAACTTCATCTTTTAACCTCGTTTGCAAGCCGTTCCCTCAAGCTGAGGTTTTAGTCTGAAGTTCAAGTTCTCTGGCTATAATTTTCATCCTTCCACTCTCTCATTCCTTCATTCACAGTACAAGAGTATTCCCAAGACATACAGGAAAGGATTAATACCTCATAACTCAATGAGAAAAGGTCAAACCACTGAGAGAAAATGAGAAACTTACTTAAACAGGCAATTTAGAAAGACCTCAAAAGACCTTCAGTTACTTGACTGTTTCTTTTTCTTTAAATCCGTCTTCCTCACCCCATAATTTAAGTCCTTTCCATTCTCTCACTTGAGTCCTTAAACTCTCCCCTCTGTCTGCTCTGAGTCACCACATCTTGGAATAATCCATCTATCTTTTTCTCCAGTTCACCACTTCCTATGGATAGCTTCTGGGTACAATTATAAAAACCTTGGGACTTGGTGTCCATCCTTCAAGCTTAAGTCTTTTAACCTCAGGCTGGGCCTCGAGTCCCACAGAAACTATTCAAAACTTTTATCACAGTACTAATGATATTCATTTCCACTCCATATGCTATATTTTTGTTGATGCACAGAAAAAGAAATTTTCAGTGACTAGGTACGAATGTATAGCACAAATAATAAAAAGCCAAGACAGATACTGGGGTTCAAGCTGAAGATCAAAACAAAACAAAAAGCAAAACAGCCAAGCCACTAGAGAAGTCTTACCTCCACCAAGGTTGGGTGACTACAGGCTGAGCCTGAACCTCTATCTCCTCCTGTTTTATATTCCCCTTTAATGCTGGGATTAAAGGCATGTGACTCCTAATACTGGGATTAAAGTTGTGAGACACCACCACCTGGATTTGTTTTTATCTTGTGTATAGGGTGGTCTTGAATTTACAGAGATCTATCTGCCTCTGTCTCCCAAATCTTGGGATTAAAGGTATGTGACACCACTGCCTTGTCACTAGTGATTTAATTTACCTTCTGACCTTAAAGCAAGCTTTAGTTACTAAAAAAATAAAATATCACTATAGGAATGACTTGCATTTCATTATCATAAATCAGTATTTTTTAATTCCACTCAATTCTACCCAAAAAAGCAAACATTTACTTAAAGATCCAAGCACATTCATGATTTCTGCCTCAGAGAAACTGCTATTAATTTTTTGTCTAAGTCTTAAAACCATTTTTATGTATAAATATATTTGAAATGTACCTTTGTATGGCTACGTTTTTACATAAACTCTGCTCTGTAGTTCTGAAACAATTCTCTATCTGCTGTGGGATAATGCTCTTGAAAATTATATATATATTTGTCCCTTATATTGGTTTAATAAAATGCTGATTGCCAGCAGCCAGACAGGAAATATAGGTGTGACAAACTAGGAGAATTCTGGGAAGAAAAAAAAGGCAGAAATGTAGCCACCAGACACAGAGGAAGCAAGATGAGAATGCCTTGCTGAGAAATGGTACTAAGCCACATGGCTAAACATAGATAAAAAGTATGGGTTAATTTAAGTTGTAAGAGCTAGTTAATAATAAGCTTGAACAATAGGCCAACCAGTTTATAATCAACATAAGCTTCTGTGTGTTTCATTGGGACTGAGCCACTGCAGGACCAGGCAGGACAGAAATTTCCATCTATTCACTCCCTCCACCTCTATCATGTCTTAAATTTTTTTTACCATTGTCAAACTGTTGTTCTTTAAAGTTTAGTACAATCTGTATTGATGTGCAAGAGTAGTTGTTCTTTGAAATTGTCAGTAAAACCTGACCCACTCCACTGGCCCAATCAGTGAGAACTGGCATTCCATTGAGTTGCCTGTCCCTGATTCCCAGCATGACAGCCTCAACTGTTAAGCAAGTAGTTACTTCACACGATAAAATGTCATTTATATCTTTGGTCCATTTTTCTCTTGGAATATTCTCTTTCCTATTGGCCAGTGGTAGCTATGTCATAGAAATACATCCCTTGAATATTTCAAATATTACTTTCCCCTCATTTTACTCTCTTTCTAATAGCAGACTCTTAATCTTGTTTAAGTTGATAGTGGTATGAAATTTAAGGTGTTTAATCCTGACAGACAATTATATCAATCTTTTCATTATAGTTGTTTCTTTTTATTTTTTATTTTTTTTCCAGACAGGGTTCCTCTGTGTAACAGGTCTTGCGGTCCTGGAACTTCCTTTGTAGATCAGACTGGCCTTGAACTCATGAAAATCTACCTGTCTCTGCCTCCTGAGTGTTGGGATTACAGGCATGAGGTACCACTGCCAACATTTTGTAAAAAAATAAAATGTTAAAATGCATTTTCTATTGAACATAGATTATTCTCTCCCACAATGCATCAGGACCAGTTTCCCCTCCCTCCATTCCTCCCAGTGCCCCACCAACCCCTCTCTTCTCCCCCAGATCCACTTTCCCCCAATTTCATCTTCAGAAAAGAGCAGACCTCCAAGAGACACACGAACCTCAGCAAATGTTGGAGCTCTTGACTTGGCATTTTTTTTTTTGTGGGATTCCTAACAGTGAGAGCGGGTGGAAAGAAAACCTTGACTTAAGCTAAAAGGTGCAGGTGTCTCCTAATTCTCTATGTAATGCACACCAACATGTATACATCTGGGGTACACACTTTAGGAAAGGCTTTACCTCAGTTGTAATTTACATTTCCGACTGTATGTGACAGGTAATTTCCATTATTTTACCTAACTGTCACAACATTGTACCTTAGAAACGCCATTCCGTCCTAAATAAATGTGTCCTATTATTCCAAGTTCGTCTATACCAAGGAATATTGCCAAATTTGTTGTGCTGTTCCACTGATTTGTTATTTCTGCATAACTGCCATGTTTGGGGTTTGCATTTCCAGGAGTCAGACTGAGGGCTCTGTGTTTGCCCAGCAAGAGCTCTTTCACTGTGCCACATCTCAGACTTCACTGTTTGACAAATCACATCTTTACCGCAAGTTGTGATGTTATATTTAAAAATTAACTTTTATAATTATGCCCATTTCCCCCTTATTCCATTATTATGTTTCTTTAAGGTCTCTCTCTGGGTCTTACTTGTACTGCTTTAGAACTAAAGGTTAGTTTGGGCCATATTTGAAATATTTAGATATTGTATCTTTCCCTTCAAGAATGTAGTCTCTCCATTTATTCTACTGCTCATTTCTTTTCCCAGTTTACCCCTTTTCCTCGTGTATGCTATTTCACTCTTAAGGTATTTTATAGACTTACTTATCAGTGGATACATTTTCTAGTTACTCCAGATTCACAGAACTTTGTTTCTGTGGCTGGGAATTGCTTGGTAGAGTGCTTATCCAGCTTGCAGGAAGACTTGATTCCACCCCCCTGCTCCACATACACTAGGTGTGGTCACATCACCAACTCCAGCCATAAAGAGGCAGAAGGAGGAGGATCAGAAGTTCAAGGCTATCTTCAGCCACATCAACAGACAAAAATGCTACAAACAATAACAACACCCCCCCACACACACATTCACAGAGACACACACATTTCTACAAACAAAAAGAACAGCACACACACAGACACACACATCTCTACATATATCTCTGACACTGCAGGAGGAATCTCCTCTCTAGAGGACCCCACCATGTCTGAGCTCTTCCTTGGCATAATTACTCCTCTTTAATCAATGTTCTTCCTCTGGATGTGGAGGACGCTCCATACTGAACTCCTGGGTGTTGCTGGGTGCAGGAACTCACCACACTCCCCTGTAAGCAATCTCAGAAATGCAGGCTTATCGTGGAGCTCCCCTGCTTGGAATCCCCCAGTGGCATTTCATCAGGGTTATGCCAGAACTGTGCAGAGCACACAGAACCTCCATCATCTGGCTGTTATTTTCCTACTATGACTTACAACTGTGTTTCTAGCTCTTCGGTTCCCTGTAGGATGCTGAGCCACACCAACCATCTTCCTCACCCCTGATGGCACCCTGCTCCTTCTGTACCTGGGTCCATATATTCTTTTCTTCATTTTGACATGCTCTTTTCAGCTACTTAATCGACTTTCCTATTCTTTCATCTGGAAACTATCATCTCCTCCAAGAAGCTTGCTCTCATATTACAGAAACCTCCCTGACTCCTCTCCTGTTCTCCTCGCCCAGTGCAGGAGTCTGCACGGCTATTTCAGCATGAATCTGAGACTCATCTACACCTGTGTGCAGAATATTTCAAAGTTGCATTATTCCTTGACGTCTAGCATAGTGCCTTCAAAGGAGAACGCAGTGCTGAGTTTACTTACCCATTCAAAACACATTACTAGTTCCCAAACATTTACATAAGAACTCGTAATGGCCAGGGCTTTCTCTATGGGCTAATAAAATGTGGATTTAAAAAAATGTTCCCCGTTCATATTCACTGTACAGGGCACTGGGTTGCATAGGAAATTTTCACATAAGTCTGTGGTGCACATTGAACATCCTCTATTAACCCTACACACACACCTCAGATGTCACTTCCGTGCAGATACATGCTTCTGAATTTAGGGCATGATCTTAAGGATGATATCTCTCTAGTGGAGATAAACTTTGCCCAAAGACATTACAACTTCTTAGAGTAAGAAAAAGTATTTCCAGTTTGCACACATTTCTCAAAAATAAAGAAAAGGTTAAAAAGGAAAATGATTTCAATATTCATAATTTAGTTTGTGGGAACAACAAGAAATGATAAAAAATGTAATTTATCCCTGTAGCAAATGAACACATGATATATATGTGCATGGTTTCCAATATACTAAATATATATGTGTGTGTGGATCAATATGACCCATATATATATATGGCCCAAATATATATAATACATACATATATATGTGTGTGTGTGTGTGTGTGTGTGTGTGTGTGTCTTTACCCCAGCAAAATGTTTTTCTATTGTTGGTCTTTAACCTATATTTTTTTCCCCAAGACAAATAAACTTCTGGAAACTGCTTCAATTCTGAATCACACTTTTAAAACTCTCAGTAATAGCATCTTATATCTAAAAAAATGAAAATAATTCCTGCATAAATGACTGAAAGTACAAATAACAAGTCTATTCATTCCCTCAGACTAAAACATACTTGGTGCCTATGCAGGACAAACTACATCTCAGATCCAAACTGATGAAAATTAAGCCATGTGCGTCATTCTCAAATTTAACTACTTGAAGCTATTGAGTTTTTGATGATTGAATTGATGAGTATACTTCAAACACAATGTTCTAGACTCTTTTCCTATTGCATGAATTAAGATTATGTATTGAGCTCTGAAAATGGGTTTCAATTATATTTTTGTTGGTAACTTGTGTGTCTTGAGACATATTGGTTACCTTTCAAAATTCTTGTTGTTTTTTTCATATCTAAAAGAAGAAGATGAAACACAGCATGTTGTTGTGGAATAGAATATTTGTTTAACTATGTAAAGATCTGTTGTGTTTGTTTGTGTTGCAGAATAATTGTCTACCTATATAAAGATATTTTGCATTTGCTAATGCTGCATATGCTTAACTATGTAAAGAGGTGTTCCTCTTTTGCCTTGTCTGTCTAAGGCATCTGACTGGTCTAAGAAAAAGCTGAATGATAAATAGCTAGGCAGAGGAGGGATGGGTGGCTAGAGAGAAAAAGGGAGTCAGCCAACCATCCGGGGGCCTGCCAGCTAAACACAAGCGAAGCAGAAGAGTAGGGACATTCAGAATGAAAGAAAGGTAAAACAGCCCAGAGATAAAATGTAGAGGAGTAGAAACAGGTTAAATTAAGTTAAAAGAGCTAGTGGGAAGCTTAAGCTAAAGCCAAGCATTCATAATTAATAAGTCTCTGTTTCTTTATTTGGGAGCTGAATGGCAACCCAAAGAAAATGCCAATTCCCCCATGTTAGTGAGGTCCCATTTCACTGTTTAAGTTGGTCTCCACTGATCTGCTGTAGGTCAATGATGGAGGATGTAGACACTTGTGAGTGTGACATCATATAGTGGTTTGGATAAGAGTGGCCCCATACGTGTGTAGATTTGAATGCTTGGTCCCTAGTTGGTGAAACTGTTTGACAAGAATTAGGAGGTGTGATCTTGTGGGAGGAGGAGTGTCATCAGGGATGGGCTTTTAAGTTTCAAAAGCCCCACCATGTCCGGCCTCTTTCTCTCTGCAGATGAGATGTAGGCTCTCTGCTCCTGCTGCAGTGCCAGGCCTGCCTGTTGCCATGCTCCCCACAATAATCGTCATGGACTCAACCTCTGAAACTGTATGCTGCCCCCAGCTACATGCTGTCTTTTGGATGTTGTCTTGGTCATGACGTCTCTTTACAATAATAGGACAATAATAACTAAGGCATGCCCTTTGTCTTTTCTTACAGTGTTGACTTTCTTGGTAAGAAAAGAGAGAATGTTCAAAACTCTTCTTGACATCTTGTTTAAAAGTGTCTCTAATGATATTATAGAGCAAAATTTCAAATAAATTTATGTCCTTGGATTATTTTCAAATACAATATGATGAATATCTAGAAAGAATTTATGGGACAAATGCTATCACTTGCCTATATTCCTGAAGTACCCTCATCTAAAAATTCCCATTTTCAGAGTGCTCAAAACTAAAGTGACTTCAGCCACATTACCAAAATAAACAAATAAAACAAAATAAAATAAAACAGTTGAACTGGTCAAACTAACATTATATCATTTGTGTTAAATAATATGTATTTACATATATATAATAGTATGAGCATGAAAATATTTCAGTGGCTTAAAGGAAATTGAGTGTATATAAACAGGCATGTATGAAATTACATGTGTGTGTAAAGTACATGTGTGAAAATGTGTGTGAGGCTAGAAGTCCCTGTCAAGTTTCACCCCTCAGAAACCAACCACTTTGTTTTTCAAGGCAAGGTCTCTCCCTGGCCTAGTACACTAGGCTGGCAACCAGGAGGTTCCAGGAATTCTTCTGTTTCCTCCTCCACTAGGCTTAGTGTTTTCACAAGGATTCTGGGTATCAAACTTAGGTACTCATCCCTCCACTTGAAGAACTATACTGGCGGAGACATCTTCCTAAACCTTAAAATAAAATTTTAAATAACATTTTACTGCAATTGTGGTCAAATACATGTGTTAACTTCAGAAAGACATTTATTTACTCCTTACTTATTCTAGGCACTCTATGTATGGTAAGTCTGTGTTCTCAACACTGCTTTGTGGGTCGCAGTGCTCAGTTTAAGGACTATCACTCATAAATTAGACTGTGTGTGGCCACTCATAGGCTCTTTCAGTGTATGACCTGTTGGACAATTAATCTTAAGGTTTAAAAAAATCATTTCTGGAACATATTAGTTATATGTGCATGATATTTCTGTCCAACAAATATAATTTTACTCTTTTATAAGTACGTTTTCCAGTGGAAAATTGAGCAGTTTCCAGTATAACTAGTATTAATGGAAAAAACTGTATATGGTTACTGTGGGTAAGAATCCAAGATTTTGGCTAGGTGTGAGGGCACATGACATCAGTCTCAACATTGAAGATAAAGAGGCCATCTAATTTCTGAGAATTAGAGGCCATCCTATTATACAGAGTGAGTTCTAGGCCATCCAGGGCTCCATAGTGAAACCTTTCGTCAAACAAGCAAGCAAAAACCAACAGTGGACTGAGGCACACACACACATATACACAGGCACACAAATATATTTACAGACACACACACAAGGGCACAAATAGTAAACGTAATTTTTAAACTTCAAAAAGAAATCTAAGCTCAGATTTCAAAAACTTGATAATTGCATCAAGAAAACTAAAGGTTTTTCTTATTCTCTCCTTTGTCAAGATGTAGAAGTTCCTCCTCTAAATTTATTGCTCACACTTTAATGATAGAAATCAAAAAAATCATAAAATGGTAGAGAAGTGTATATATATATATATAATAGTCCAGAAAATAATGAGTCCTCCCTAAGCGAGGAGAAAGTTTTACTCACTTTATTTCTAAGGAATTTGGCATAGTCTAGGGGATCGCAGGGAGGCATGAGACCAGTAAAAGTTGAAATTTTGGCTGTGAAAAGATAGACTGATTAAAAGTCTCAACCGCCACATGTGTGTTGGCAAGTCAGACTGAAATCTGAAGGAGTCCAAACACTTAAGACATCCACCTATAAATGCTCACCTTGAGAGTTGTCCTGAATATGCAGCATCATTGAAAGTGACAGTAAATTAGAGAAAAGAAGACAAGGTCTTTCGGTTCTGTAAGTTAAATGCTAAACGAACAAACAAACAAACAAACAGAACATCTACCTGCAGTCATCAAATACTTAAAGATATAAGTGACCAGAAAGCAAGGAGCTTAAAGCTGTGTGTGATACATTTCTCATTAGGTTGAAGGCAACCTTTCTCACTTGAAACCTCTGGTTATCAACTTCTGGATCGCACCCCTTTTGTGGTCAAATATCAGCTATCCTGTATATCAGATATTATTATGTTACAATAAATAATAGTAGCAGAAGTATATTTATGAAGTGGCAATGAAATAATTTTATGGTTGGGGTTACTACCACATGAAGAACTGTATTAAAATGGTCACAGCATTAGGAAAATTGAGAAGCTCTAGACTCTAGTTGAACAAAGAGAGAGAAAGAACAAAGCAAAGATATTCTATGATAAATTAATATCTATTTCAGTTTCTCTTTGGTTTATATTTGATGTCTAGTGCATAACAAAAACGTGAAGAAGAAAATATGATCCAAAACCAATAAAAATTTGCCAACAAAAGAATATTTAGTGATTTGCCTACATGTTCAAAATAGCAGTCTCAGACTTTGAAATTATTATCATTAATATGAAAATAGCCTAGAAGAAGAAATTAATGGAAAAAAGAAACTCCTTAAAAAGAAATTTAGGCTTTGAAAGTATAATATATAAAATAACAAATCCAATGACTACCTTTTGTCTGAACTAATGTGTATATGTAATCACAAGAAAAACAGATGAGAATGTGGTGCCATTTGAGGACATAAAAGTGAAAAACTCCCCAAACTGAGAAAGGCTATGAAAGGCCAACTACAAAGACATGAGCATAGCTATCTCAAAGTCAAACTACTGGAGATCAAGATGAAGGAAAATCTGAAGATTGTGGGAAAAGGGTTTTTCTATTTTTCCAGCATAATGCTGCTTTTCAGTATATTCCAGTATTTTCCCACACATTACACTTAAAAAACAACATTAGTAACAATGGTGGGAATCTTGGGGGCAGTGGGAAGTAACGAAAACTAAAGACATGGAAAACAAATTTGACATGCTAAAAGAAAAAGAAACATCCTTTTGCTTTGAATTTTCTCCTCAAGAAAAGTATCTTTCACAAAAGAAAGAACAAAACAAAGTCAATTTTGACAATGAAAAGTTGGATATAGCATCAGAAAACCCAAAGAAACATCAAGAAAATGACTTTAATTCAGTCTGAGTCATAACAATATTAAATGTAAATGGGCTAATCTTTATGAAAAAAATTATTTTTAAAAAGATAGAAATGTAAGATATTTTTAAATATACTTTAAATATGAGGAATGACAAGATTGAAATAAAAAATTAAATATATCTTATCAAAAATAATCATAAGAAAGACAGGGGATTGGTAAGATGACAGAAGTCTACTATTCCCCAGTTCTAAGCCCTTGAGTATGGCCCGTAGAATCCACATAAATGAGAATGATTTCCTGACTTTGTCCGCTGACCTCCATATGTGAGCCCCAGTATGTATGCCCACACACATGTACAATCTATGCACAAAAATAAAGAAATAAATGTAAGACATACTTTTTAAAAACTGAAGATACCTGAATTAGACAAAGCCAATTTTAATAAAAAGAATTATCAATGAGATGATGAGATAGTTCATAGTTCGAGGCCAGCCTGATCTAAAAGAGCTAGTTGCAGGACAGGCTCCAAAGCTACAGAGAAACCCTGTCTCAAAAAAAAAAAATAACAAAAAGTCAATCAATTAGAAAGACAAAAAATTAAAGTAACATGCTTCTAAATAATCCATTCATTAATAAATAACTGACATTGAAAAAGCAAAAGTGTGCTATATCTACAACTCAGCTTTGGGCCATGGTAGAACATGAAGAACAGGTAGGTAAATTCAAGCAAAGACTCACTGCTGGACCAGAGACCACACTAACCACCAGAACTTCAGATGGGAAGCCCACCCTTAGACCTCCTCCACTCTCTTAGTATCCCCCAATTATCCCCAACCCCCTCATCCCTCCTCATCACATGTCCCATGCCCCAACTCAGGCAGAGACCCCCCTGCTGAACCAAAGGCCAAGCTAGCTGCCAGAACTCCATGCCAAAAAAGGCCAGAAATTCAAAATAACCAAGGAACAAAATAACCATCCAACAAAGACTAACTCAAAAATCAATAGCTAGACCTATAATCACCCCAAACCCAGATGCATAGACACCAGCATAAGAATGTAATAACAACAACTAGGGCAATATGTCCCCTAGTACAGCAAGCCCTGAAAATTCCAACACAGCTGAATCAAAAGGAAAAAAAAAAAACACCTTAAAACCAGCCCTATGAAAATGATAGAAATCCTTAAAGAGGAAATGAATAGATCCCCTAAAGAAAAACAAGAAAAATGCGAACAGTTGAAGGACACAAATAAAACTGTTTAAGATCTGACAGTAGAAATAGAAGCAGTCAAGACAAAACAAACTGAAAGAATTCTGGAAATGGAAAATCTAGGCAAGTGAACAGGAAATAGAAACATGAGCATCGCCAACAGAATACAAGAGATGGAAGAGAAAATACCAGGTATTGAAGACACAATAGAAGAAATAGACACATTGTTCAAAGAAAATGCTAAATCTAAAAAGTTCCTGATACAAAGCATCCAGGAAATCTGCGACACTACACAAAGATCAAACCTAAGAATAATAGAAATAGAAGAAGGAGAAGAGTCTCAGCTGAAAGGCCCCAAAAAATATTTTCAACAAGAAAATTTTCCTAATCTAAAGAAGTAGATGCCTATAAAGGTGTAAGAAGCATACAGAACACCAGATACATTGGACAAGAAAAATCCCCTCACCACATAGTAATCAAAACACTAAACATACAGAAAAGAAAAAGAATATTAAAATCTGCAAGGGGAAAAACAGCAAGTAACATATAAATATAGATGCTTTTAATCATTACATCTGACATCTCAATAAAGACTCTAAAAGCCAGAAGGGACTGGACAGATGTCCTGAGGACTCTAAGAGGATACAGATGCCAGCCCGAATTGAAAGCAAAACTTTCAATCACCATAGATGGAGAAAGAAAAATATTCTATGATAAAGCCAAATTTGAACAACATCTATCTACATATTCTAGACAACAACAAAATAACAAAAATTAATAGTCAGTAGTTATTAATACCTCTCAATATCAATGGACTCAATTCCCCAATAGAGAAGACACTGGATAACAGAAGGGACCTGAAAACAGGATTCATCCTTCTGCTGCATGAAAGAAACACACCTGAGCATCAAAGATAGACATTGCCTCAGAGTAAAGGGTTGGAAAATTTTTTCCAAGCAAATGAACCTAAGAAGCAAGCTGGTGTAATCATTCAAATATCAAAGAAAACAGAATTCAAACCAAAATTAATCAAAAGAGACAAAGAAAGAAGCTATATTCGTTAAAGGAAAAGTCCACCAAGATGATATTATAATTCTTAACGTCTTTGCCCCAAACACAAGGGCACCCACATTTGTGAAAGAAACATTATTAAAAAAAAAATCACACCTCACACATTGATAGTGAGAAACTTCAATACTGTACTCAAACCGATGAACTGGTTATCCGAACAAAAACTAAACAAAAAATACTGTAATTAACAGATGTTATGAACTAAATGTACCTAACACATAGAAATCTACAGAACATTTTACCTAACACAAACGAATATACCTTATTTCTAAACCTCACAGAACTTTCTCCAAAATTGACCCCATCTTTGGTCACAATGATAGTGTCAACTGGTAAAATAAAATCGAAATAACTATTTGTATCCTATCAGTTCACCATGGATTAAAGCTGGATTACAACAACAGAAGCAACAGAAAATCTACAAACTCATGGAAACTGAACAACTCTCTACTGAATGACTACTGGGTCAAGGTAGAATACAGAAAGAAATCAAAGACGTCTTGAATTCACTGAAAATGAATGCACAACATATCCAAATTTACAGAACACTGAAAATAGTGCTAAGAGGAAAGTTCATAGTACTAAGTGATTACAGAAAGGATTTAGAAAGATCTCATACTAGCAACTTAACATTACACCTGAAAACTCATGACGAAAACAAATAAGCACACCCAAGAGTAGTAAACAGCAAGAAATAACCAAAAGGGGGGGGGGTTAAATCAATATCACAGAAACAAAGGGAACAATAAAAAGAATCAGTGAAACAAAGAATTGGTTCTTTGAGAAAATCAGCAAGATATAGAAACCCTAATTCAAACTAACTAAAAGATACAGAAAGAATATCTAAATCAACAAAGTCAGAAATGAAAAGAAGAACATAACAGAAGACACTGAGGAAATCCAAAGAATCGTTAGATCATACTTTAAAAACCCACACATCACAAAATTGGAAAATCTAACAGAAATAGAAAATTTTTCTCTATAGATAACACTAAGTTAAATCAAGATCAGATAAACAATTTATACCTATAGTCTCTGAGGAAATAGAAACCATTATTATAAATCTCCCAACCAAAAAAGTCCAGGACCAAGGGGTTAAAGAAAGAGAGAGCAATGTTAAATGTATTGCTCTTACAAATTTTTTTTATTAAAATATACATCTCTTTCTGTTCACTCCCAGGCGCTCAGCACAAGAATGATTGATACATTCTTCTTCTTATGTTCTTATTCCTTTTCTGAGCAGGGTTATACATCTTTATATTCTGTCTACTGGATTCTTGCTAAATGCATTTTCTTTCCAACAATTGTATTTTCCAGGTTACAACTATGGTGCTTGTCTCTTCATCACTTTCTGTGTACCAACACTGTGTCCAACATTATATGCACTTCACCATTTGATCCTAGCAAATTGGTGACTTTGCCAATGAAGAGACTGACTGCAAGTTCACTCCTAGAAGATGCAAGCCCTGTGTGATCCAGGAGCCCACCCTTCTACTGGTACACCACCTTGCCACTAATAGTCAGGATTAACAGATGATTCTCAGCCAGTTTGTCAGAACTGCCAAGTAATTTCTCTATTTGGAAGTGTTTCCATTATTAATTGAGCCATAAAAATTAAGGATTTCAGAGGGGGTATTAATTCAGCTGTTCTTACTCACAATCTGTCATGCTTCAAACTGTGGGAAGTGTCAGACAGTACGTGAACTTCTTATCCTTGCTTGTTCTTGGGAGCTTTCAGGGATTACTGATTATGGATATTTGGATGTTCGAATTCCAGGTGTTTTTTGTTTGTTTGTTTTTGGAAAATTGAGTTAATTTAATGCAGACAGGAATGAGAACTCCTGCCTCTAAAATATGGAATTATGGTGGCTTCTCTCAGGTCTCCTCTGAGTCTCCCCTATCAGTTGTCTGGACTTAGTATTTTACTGTCATCCTCTCTGCCACCCTTATAGCTGACCTTTTAGGGACATTTATACCACAGTGCTCAATGGGAACCCCTAAGGACAAAGCCTGGGTTTTCACAATCACATATGCCTAATGTCAAGCACACACTGGATACTCAACGAATATCGGGTGTAAGAACAAATAGACATTTTAGTCTTGGACTAGAGAGGTAGCTCAGCCGTAATGCGCAGAGCCCTGGGTTCTATCTTCAACACTGGTCTCTTTGTCTCTGTCTCTCTCTCTCTTACACACACACACACACACACACACATACACACACACATGGGTAAACAAGAGTATTATTTTTAGAGTTTTCATTGTAACTAAGAAAAATTGAAGTTCTATGTTATTTTTGTTTGGCTGACATCTTTTTTATTTATTTTGTTGATTGGTTGACTTAAGGCTGGGCCCTTCTATCATGGCCCAGACTGGCCTCAAAGTCGTTATACCTAGCCTAGAATGTCTTTAAATTTCTACAGGATTTTAGGCCTTTAAAGGAAACAAAGTCTATATTGGAAAGCACTACACAATGAAAATATGAAGCAAGAGACAAATGTAGTACTTAAGTAATTTCAAATTTTCCGATATCCACATTCAATTTTTAATCCAATTTTAGTAATATATTTAACTAATATATCTAAGATGCTATTATTTCAGAATGAAGACAAAAAGTTTCTTCTGAGTTATTTTTTCAGACAAGCCATATTTCACTTGCTTACTAGCCTCCCATAGCTACTGACAAGGGGATGAAGAAGCCAGAGTTGATGCTTATGGAAAAGGCAGTTGGACCTAGAGGCGAATGGAAAGTCATCTGCCAGGTGGAGAGAAGTGAAAGTGGATAAACATCCATTGTGAGCCGCACAGAAGCAAAAATAGAGGAAAGGGATTTTCTCTTTTTCCTTTTTGGTTTTTAATCTTATGCTGGGTAGTGTGAGTCAGAGATCACAAACAAAACCAGGATGGAAGTATTTCTGAAAAATGAATCGCAAATGAAAGGAGAATTTACTCTGTGAGTTGAGGCATAGTGAACATTATAAGCACTTTCATGAATTAGTTAGTGATTTCTAGGGAGGTCAGGGTGGAAGGACAGAGAGAGAGAGTTATTATGCCTTTGGTGGACGGATACCTAGAAACTAACATCTGCATGAATTCCATCTCACAAAGATGAAAATCAGTTAAAACCCCAAAGTTCCTCGCTCATGTCTGTGTCACTGAGACTGAGAATAATTTACGATAACTTCTGTTTTCCTGAACTCTGAAAAATAGATTATGGCTAGACTGTAGATGGCTGAGAATTTGCCTCATGCATACCATTAATATGCTTGACAAAACAAGAGGACTCATTTCCTTGAAACACCATTAACCTTCAATCTACAGGTAGCTGTCTTTTGATTAAAGTTTGGCACAAGCTAATACCTCAGTTCTGGGCTTATGAATCCACACCATGAAATTTAAATTACTGCAAATAATTCCAGTTTAGGCAAATGACCTACAGTTAAAGATAGGCTGCTTTATAGCCCTTCTGTAAAAAGAAGATAAGCTGCTTTATGGTCCTTTGGTGTCCTCAGACTCCCTGCCTGGTCATGAAGCCCACCACAGCCAAACAAGCCATGGATTCCAACAGGCCCAGATTATCTTCCAGCCTACTAAAGTCTATATGCAAGTCTATATGTAAGTCTCTTTTACCTAAAAGAGAGTCCTTCCAGCCAGCCACATCAATAATGAAATATTCCTCAAAACCTTACTAGCTGGTCCCTAAATTACATTAAAATACCATTGACTTGAAAAAAGTCTGTAATATTGTAAATCTGTGAGCATTTTAATGTCATTTGAGAGTGTCATTCCACCTCTTACTAAATAAATTCCACCGAAACAACATCTTAGTAATAATCTTTATTCAGACTAGTGATAATCCAGCAGGTCAACATTTGATATGAGCCACCCTTGTCGAACAACTGCCACAGAATTAGTTCTCTGTTGAAATGAGGCATAAACAGAAGGAAGCTATTCAGCTCCTTGGTGGACCAGGGGAACTGTGGGAAAGAGACACACCATGTCTGAAAGCAGTAAGTATTGACTTGTGAAAAGGATCGAAAGTTAAGCATTTCCAGGGAGCTTTTTCAAGCCTTTCAAAGTCACGCGGGGATTATAAAATGTAGTCTGACTTAAAAGCCAGTACTGAGGCAAATTTATTAATTTTCTTGGAGCAAGTTAATCAGCACTGCTTTGTGCTCAGATTTCTTGAGCTGGTTAAAAATGAGGTGAGTCTCTCCATCAGTTAAAGACCTAGTCTTGGAGCAATGTGATATTTTTTCTTAATGTGGTTTCTCTTACTCTGGTTTCCACTACCAGAAAGGTCAGTTTGTTAAGGCTGGTGACAGCGTCTCCCTCGTGGCACATGTTCAATAAATGTCAGTAAGTGAACAAAGAGAGAGATATTGGGACACTTCTGCCCCTAGTAAACTGAAAAAGTAGTGGGGAGCGGAAAGTTAAATATATTCAGAATAAAGGGGCCTTTGGAGCCCACTATTCTCTGGTTGAGAGATCAGAGCAAATGAATCTGAAACCTAAAATAGAAGTTGTTTTATTCTCCTGGGTTCTGACATTTCGGTGGTAAGCTGAAAGTTATAAAAACAGCCACTAAATCCAAACTGCTTGCTAGCACCATATGGAAAAAGATGCCTGTGATATGTCTCCTATCACGTGTGTGTGCGTGCATGCGTGAATGCATGCATGCGCACACACACGCTCACAGAAACGCACTGCACTTGAATTATTGCAGAATGGGTCTTAAAATAAGCACAAAGGCAAGAAAACTGAAATATTGGGAAGCCAAACAGACTGTGACAAGCAAGGGCAAGCCCTGGGATTCATGGCATCATTGACCGTGTAAGTAGGTGACACTCGCCTGCTGCTTAGTGAAGGTGGTAAGTTTCACAAAATGTTTTGTCATGCTTTTTCTAGCCAAACATCACAGTTGACATCTGTCAAGCTTCTTGAGCTGTCAGGACTGCAGGCTTTATTTAACCATAGTTAGCTGGACCCAGCTTTAAAATCAGTCTCTTAGACCCTAATGTCAAGCACTGTCTCGCTAAGTATATACTTTGAATCTCCAAGAGAACAAATAAGGATTGAAACCCCTCAGAACCTTTAGCTGCAGCTGCCCTGTGAGGAAACTAGGAGAATGAGACACAAAGTGAGCCAGCGCCAGAGCCCAGCGGGAGGTGGGGGCATGCAGGTTCCCAGTCCCTGCTTTTTACAAGCCCTTCAAAAGCATGCGTCTCAGTCCTGCATAGGGTACAGCGTCAGTTTAGCACAGCAGCCCAATCTCGTCCTACCAGAATCCACACTTTGATGACATTCTAAGCCCTCATTCTTTTTCTTGAGCTAAATCATCTAGAAAGTAGCAAGAAGCTTCCAGTTACAGTAGGAGATGATTTCCTGTTTCCTGGGGGATATTCACCACAAACAGCAGCAATAATATCTTTCTTAGTTGTTGCTTAAGAAAGAGGTATAGAGGGTCCGAAGAATCACTGCTTTGACTGTACATTGGAGTCTCCTGGGGAATTTAACCAACTATCAGTTTACAAGCTTCTCTCAAAACTACATCATATAATCTTGAGTTGAACCAGAAACTCCATTCTGCAATTTTGGTTGACACATTGAATTAAACTAAGTTTCTCCAGCTGATGAATACGCTGGAAATAAAAGGTAAGTTTACACACATGGGAAACTCTGTCTCAAGGAGTCCCCACAGAACCTTCCTTGGTACCCAGAAGACCAGGACCAAGACCCGTAGGACAAACACATGGCTACCATGCATCAGCCAACAGCTGGCTTTGGGAAAATGAGAATAAGTTGCCTCTTTATGCATCTATCAGTACATATCACCTAGGACAATTTCTTGACCTGTGCAAGGAGCCACACTAGACTGCCTGAAGCTGTATTCATAATGCATTAGGTCACCAGGAAATGCCTTGTGAACTGACTCTACCATCCTTTGCCCTTGACTCCTTCCTGCATGAATGTTCTGTTTATCACTCCATATATACTTCCATGGGAATTCTGTAATATTGCTATGTGTTCCTAACTTAAAAGTCTATTATCCAGGAGTGGCATATAGCTACCATGGGACGATGCTGGGAATGGAAAAATCTGTGGTGCTTTTATGTAGCGAGTATAAAACTTTCCATATGATAGAAATTCAAATTCAGGCAGCCAAATCACTAGCGGCTGAAAACAATAAATCTAATTAACTCAATTTTCCTTAAAAAAAGAAATGAGCTATACCACTTCTAGTGCTAGTATGGATTTGATATATTTACTTTAAATGTATTTGATGCCTAGATTTTTTTAATTATCAGTGTAACTGTTTCTCATGGATAGCAAAGGATGAGATAGTAACATTATAAAATGTAGCAAAATAAAGGCTGGAGAGATGGCTCAGTGGTCAAGAGCACATACTGCTTTTACAGACAACCTGAGTTCAGTTCCCAGCCATCACATCTGGTGGCTCTCAAGGCTCACAACTGCCTGTAATTCCAGCTCCAGGAGATCTGATGGTTCTGGCCTCCACAACTCCTGAACTCATGTATACGAACATATACATACACATAATTTAAAATGATTTAACAAGTTGTTTTATTATGCACTGTGATTGTACAGTGTACAATCATTATGTATCAACTAAAAATCAATAAAACTGACAAAATAAAAATAGCTTAGGGGTCTGGAGGCAGAGGTCAGTGGTAGCCCATCATACTCATTCTTCCATCCACAATCAAAAGGAAGAATGGAAGACAATTAGGGGGAAAGGCAGTTTTACTGTGTAGGGCTACACAAAAGAAATGGCGAAATGATACTGAAGGACATAAGAGAGTGAAGGGTAGTATAGAAGAAAATATAAATACCGAGAAGATAGTCATATGTCACAAGTAATTCTTAAACTCACAAAATTCTAATCAAGATTCTACTTTTGTATTTTGGCATGTATGAAATTTCTCTAAAGAAAAAAAATACAGGAAAACATTAAGACTAAAGAGAAATGATTAGTTTGGAGAAATTAAATGTGAATCTTTATTCAACACAGTATTGTACTTACATAATAAAAAATGTTTAATTTAGTAACCAAAGGCCCAGAAATTGACTTTAATTATATCAATTTTTAGTTATAATTATTTATAACTTAAAGAACAAAACAATCAAAAGGGAAAGAAAATAACTGCACATGTATATATACATACATATGTATGTTCCTGTTCACATGGGTGCATGTGAGTGTGCATGCGTAGGGCATCTAGCAGCCAGCCTCGGGTACCCTCTTTAACCATCACCCTGCTCTTGAGACAGGATCTCTCATTGATCTAAAGCCCACAAATTGGGCTAGGTTGGCTGGCCAGCACCCCCAGTGAGCCTCCTGTCTCAGCCTCACCAGCACTGGGATTACAAGGATGTGCCCAGATATTGGGCTTTTTAGGAGGGTGTTGAGGGAAGAACTAGGGCCTTCATGCTTGTGGGACAAGTAGCTTACCAACCATGCTGTCTCCCCAGCCCAGAAACTACTGTCTAATAACTGCTGGAAAAGCTGTGTTTTTGAAATCAGCTTAGACATTTTTTGATTTTTTTTTTTTGAGACAAGGTTTCTCTGTAGCTTTGGTGCCTGTCCTGGAACTAGCTCTTGTAGACCAGGCTGGCCTCGAACTCACATTTTTTGTACTATATAAATGGAAAGAAAGGAAATACAAATTTTAAACCTCTGAGACAAAATTCATATTAATATTTACCTTTCTTATAAATGGAAAGAAAATTTTGAAGGCATAAAAAATGAATTTTAGGGGAAAGAAATAACACATTTGATTATCTATCCATTTTAAATATCTGCATAGCAAAAGTTAAATCTAAAATGAATCCTAAGTAGGAAATGAGGGAAATATTTGCCATAATACAACATTTCTTTCTTTCTCTTTTGATTTTTGTTTGTTTGGTTGGTGTTTTTCTAGATAGTGTTTCTCTATGTAGTCCTGGCTGTCCCAGAACTCGCTCTTTAGACTAGGCTGGCCTCGAACTCACAGAGTTCCATCTGCCTCTGCCTCTGCCTCCTGCGTCCTGGGATTAAAGGTGTGTACCATCACAGCCTGGCGATGTTCGTTGATGTAATTAACTGATATGGTTAAAAGACCCAGCTCCAGGCTGTGCTCCAGCCCATGCTGAGCACGTGGATGACATGTGTGAAACCTGGCTTCAACCTCTGGTAGACCAGCTACCACAGAAGAACCCAGTCCCTCCATCAACACCCCCCCACACACACAGAGTACGTCATCAACCATCAAACCACCATGTGGGAAAGTAGATGAGGTCAAGGTCGTTAGCTGCAGGAAATAGGGAGTGGTTGTGGATACATGGAAGTAACAACAACAATAACAGAAAAAAACAGCTCAAGCCTATTATTATTTTATAGTGCAGCCCTGGCAAGCCAGGTGATACCTTGGATACATTAAAGAATGAAGGTTTCTACGTCAGCACAGTCAGTGACAGAGTCCTGTGGTTAGAGCTCTCCTGAGCTGCTAAGTGAAGAGCTTACCTGGAAAACGACTTAGCCATCTGGAGTCATTCTGAACATAAGATCAATAAGTTTTACAACACGATGTTAGCCAACCACCTTCTATGTAACAATGAATCAGAAGCTGAGACATGGTCCCCGTGTCTGGGGAAAGGAAAAGAACATGCAACCAAACAAGATAATAATTCAGTTAATACAGATTATACTTTTAAAATGCAATGATTTACAAGTATGAGGATAAAAAGTGAAGAAGCAGGGTACAATAAAAACAGCATGTGGGAGCCAGAGTCAAACATCTGTAGTGTTTTACATCCTCTGTGTGTATATGCTCATAAATAAAGAACCCTGGAAAGGAAACACGCTAGAAACCGAATTTCCCAAGAGTTAGCATTGGAGTTATTACTTGCTTCCAACTACTCTTTATTTGTTTTTGTTTTGGCAGTGTACAAGTTTCTAACCTAGTCATAACCCAATTCATTTGAAATTTAATTAAAATAGAAGACATCCTTAAACCAACTACTCTCATCCCGTCTCCCCTTTCCCAGAGCTGGGATTACAGTGTGTGTACCATCCCCAGCTAAGCACAGGTTTTGCTCCCGTCTCACCCTAGGTAAGGAGCAGACTGGAAATGACTAAGCACGTATCTCATCAGACTTACTCAGGAAGATGAACAAAGCAGTGGAGTTGTCTTCTAAGTCCATCTTCAGGCTCATGGCATGAAGGTTTAGGCAGAAGGCCAGAGCTATCCATGGCTAAGCAGTCCTGGTCAGCATTGGGTGTCTTTTTCTGCCTCTCTTTTTGAGATCTAGTCTCACACTTGGCTACACTGACTGGCCAGAGGGCAACCAAGATAGGATTGTCTCTGTCTCCAGGTGCTGGGATTATACAGGTACCTCCTGTCATGGACAGCTTTTTAAACGAGGGTGCTGGGGGGGTCCCATTTTCTGGTTCCCAGTGAATGGGAACCAGAAAGCAAGCCAGTAAATGGCATTTCTCCGTGGTTTCTGTTCATAGTTCCTGCCCTGAGTTTGTCCTCAACATTCCTCAGTGACAGACTGTTACCTTAAGGTATAAGCCAAGTAAACCCTTTCCTTCCCAAGTTGTGTTTGGTCATGTGTTTACACAGCAGCAAAAATTCAAACTAGGCCTGGTGTTGGGGTGCATGCCTCTAATCCCAACACTCTGTAGGCAGTAGTGGGTAGATAGCTGTGAGTTCAAGATCAACTCAAGTTCCAGGAACGTCGGGAATCAAATCAAAACAAAACAATTGCAAACCAGAATACAGGGTTATCCGACACTAAATGTGTTCTAACCTCGGTTCCTACTTGTACTCTGGTTTATATTTATTTCAGTCACAGACATAGTTCACCTCAAGAAAAGATTTTAGAGTTGGATCCACCAGCAACTTTGCTAATTTAGTGTCAACTAGACAACCACCTTCCCAAATAGTAAATTACTTCAGATTTAATCTGTTTGTATGTACACACTGGTATGCGGAGGTGTGCACTGCTGTGAAGAGACACCATGACCATGCCTATTCTTATAAAAAGAAAGCATTTAACTGGGGTTGGCTTACAGTTTCAGAGGCTTAGTATATTATCCTCATGACAGAAAGCATGGCAGCATGCAGGTAGACATGGTAGCTGAGAGGTTTACTTCCGGATCTGAAAACTTCAAGGTGAAGGAGCCACTGGGCCTGTCATGGCTTCTTGAAACCTCAAATCCCTCCCCTGCCAGTGATACACTTTCTCCAATAAGACCATACCTCCTATGCTGACAAGGCCACACCTCCTTATGTTTTCAAATACTGCCATTCCCTGGTGATCAAGCATTCAAATCTATGAGAGGTCATTCTTATATTCTGGTTGTTAGCCTACCCTTTAATGGCTGAACCATCTCTCTAGTCCTAGAGGATCAATCTTATTCAAACCACCACAGCAAATTAACATTAAAATGGAATAGTATTCATTTTTATGAAAGAAAATGCTTTTTCCAATAATTACATGTGCAATATTTACAAGGATGCACAGGAGAAGGAAATCTCTGACTTCGGGAGACAACCATTAAAGACACGGGCTGAGGAAAAGTTAGCAAAAGATTTCAAAAAGACTAATGCCTTTTAATTTGTAAACTTACCCTTTAGAAGTTATTCTTGAATCAAAACTTAAATGTGGAGAGAAAGGAATTCAAGATAGAATTGTGGCTGCATTAATTATGATAGTGTAAAATATGAAATAACGTCAAGGCCCAGAAGAAGTTGATTAATCTTATTCAGTTAGAAAATAAATTGTGCCAGGAACTGTTTTTAGAACAAACAAGTAGAGTGATCAGCAGTGCAGGCCCTAGAGCATAAAATCTGAGGGCGATGACACTCTACAAATAATTGCACAAACAATATTCAAAAAATCATACCACATGATAGAAAAAGATATCCATCAGATATGAAAAGTGAAAACAAAATTTACAAATTTACAAAATTTACAAAGATGTCTTTGAGTTAATGATATTTAAACCAATACTCAAGGAATACAAGACGTATCAGAGGGCAAAAGATAAGGAGCTCCTTGGGGGTTAGAAAAAGAGCACTTGTTCTTACAGTGAATGGGGGTTAATTCCCAGCACCCACCTGGAGCTCACAATTATCTATAAGTCCAGTTCCAGGGGACCTGATGCCCTCTTCTGACCTCTATGGGCATCAGGTATTCGGGTGGTATACAGCATACATGCTTGCAAATATTCATACATACTGTGGTGGTCTGAATGAGAATGACCTCTCTGGGCTCATATGTTTAAATGTGTGGTTCCCAGTTAGTGGAAAAGTTTGGGAAGGATTAGAAGGTGTGGTCTTATTAGAGGAAGAGTGGACTTCAATGTTTCAGAAGCCCAAGTCATTCCCAGTCAGCCCTCTAGCTCTCTCTCTCTCTCTCTCTCTCTCTCTCTCTGCCTTGCAGTTGTCTCACCATGTATGTTCTCAGATACTGCCCCAGTACCATGCTAGGCTGCCTGCTGCCGTGCTCCCCACCATGATGGTCATGTCCCAATCTTCTGAAACTGTGAGAAACTAAGGAAAGCTACCGAGCCTAAAGATGTGGCAAGAGTGTCCTTGAATGCAGACCTAGAGATGCCTTCCAGTGAAGCTGTGAAGGTGAAGCCTGGAGAGCCTCTGAAACACCGAGATGTTGGAGATGCCAAAGTTATGAATTCCTGTCAAAAAGAAATGTGAACAGGGAGTGGAACTCGCCCAAGAGAGAGAAATTATGTTACAGTCAACAAAGCTGAAAGGAGTTGGAGATGACAAAAAAGAGCATTTTGTCATCAGACATGGAGATGCAGAGTTTGGAGTTTGCCCAGCTAGTTTTTGGTCTTTCTTTGGTCCAGTATTTCCTCACTATGTTCCCTTCGCTCCCCTGTGGAATGGTAATGTACATTCTGTTCCATTGTATGTTGGAAGTATGGGATGTGCTTTTTTATTTTGCTCTTACAGTGGATTACAGTTAAGAGAATACCATGAGTCTCAGAAGAGACCTGAATTTTGGAATTGTAAACAGTGTTGGGACTATTACAGGCTATGGGGACTTTTGAAGTAAGACTGGATGCAGTTTTGCAGTATGATATGACTACAAGCCTATGGGGACCAGGGAGTGAAATGTGGTGATTTGAATGATAATGCACCCCCATAGGCTCATAGATTTGAATGCTTGGTCATTAGGGCAAGGTGCAACTTGACAGGGATTAGGAGGTGTGGCCTTGTTGGAGTAGGTGTGTGTCACTGGGGGTGAACTTTGGGTTTTCAAATGCTCAGGCCAGGCCCAGTGTCTCTCTCTTCCTGCTACCTACAGATCTAGACTTCTCGGTTCCCTCTCCAGGACCATGCCTGCCTGTGTACCACTATGTTTCTAGCCATACTGATAATGGACTAAGCAATCCCCAGTTAAATGCTGTCTTCTATAAAGGCTGCTCTGGGCATGGTGTCTCTTCACGGTAACAGAACACTGATTAAGACATAGGTTGTGAGGTGGATGGAAACTGCAAGATCTAGTCTAGGGGACCAGAAATATGGGTGGAGATGTCTGAACAAAGAGAAGGAAGGGAGACAAGGGGCCTTGCAGGCAAAACAGCAAACACAGAAGAAAAAGTTTCAAACCTCCAGGAATGCTTGTGCCTTCCTTTCCAAGTCTGTATGAGGTATAAAAGTAGAAAGCTGTGAGTAGCTTGGATCTGGAAAGCCTCCACGAGGTCCCTTAGTGAAAGTGTGGTCTATGCAGAGGTGATGGAACCTTCAAGATGTGGGGCCTATTAACAAGAAATAAGGTTCTGATAAACATGGCTTGCTACTGGGGCCCTGGCTGCTTCCTGTCTCCTCTGCCTCCCTGTGGAGTGGAAGCCAGCAGCTCTGCCATGTACCATGCATGATCTTCTATGGTACCATAGGTCCAAGGCAACAAACCAAGCAGCCCTGGGCCAAAACTCCAAAACCATGAACCAAGTAAACATTTTAGCTTTTAAGTTGACCCTTTCAGGCATTTCATGACAGTTATGGAAAGGACAGAAAAAGAGGTTCTCCAGGAAAGGGATAGGAGTGGACTTACAAGGAAAAGTGGAAAAGAATCAGTGTTCTTTCTGTGCCAGCAAAACACGGAGACGGAAAAAAACAAGCCTATCGTTCCCTGAGGAGACGAAAACAGTGTGATTAGAATCACGCAGCTAAGACTCGCAGGGAGCCAGGAAGGGCATAGAGTAAGCCTCCCAGACAGAGAAATTACAGCAAGCGTGGCCTTGCCTGGACTGCAATCAATTGGATGTGCTAGTTTCCCGCAGGGTTCTAGTTCCAAGTTCTACTTTTCTTCTTCTTCTTTGGTCACTTTCTTGGTCCTCACAGCGAGCCATGACAAATAACACAGAATCCCATTCCCATATCATAATGCTGACAGAAACAAGCAATATGAAATCATAGCATTCATCTCAACCCACAAAATGTGCCAGTCAATTGCAGGAGACAGAGAGGAGTGACGGCAGTGACACTGGATTATTTCTGGAGGGCTTCAAGTGACGACTCCTTACCTGCCAAACTGCCGCACTAATGGGCTTTCTATCTGAAAATGTCCTCTATGTCTTCTGCCTCTCCTGACGTCTTGAGCTTAAAATAATTTATTGGAGCATTTGAGGCATGTGTCTGGATTGATGGCAACGAGGGAGCTTTCCCAGGACTGATCTCTGGTGCCTTCTTGCTCAGCTCTCCCTTATTTAGCAGTCTGGATGTCGTTGATTTGTACCAGGCCTCTGGCAACCCCTCCAGTTTTCCATGTGCACTGACAGATTTTACAGGGTACGAGCTGCATAATTGCCCACTGCTTTTATGAGCTCAGCCATAGCATGGCTGGGGCCAGGTGCTTTTCCCGGCTAACTTTCACTATGGGTATTAGATGCAGTTTTGATTTCCTCCCTAAGGCTTTGGAAGGCAGGCAGGGTTTCTTGAGGTATCTTTAACAGTCTCATTATTGATCATTTTCCTTGGAATATTTAACATCCTTTGCTTGAGTCTGTGTGTTTAAACCATTCTTTCAAGTGTTTTCTTTCTGTATCTGAAAATCCACATGAATGGGAGGAAAGTCATCCATTCTGAAAAGGTCTTTCTGGGTTCCCTCTGATGAACACAGGAAGGTCTTTTGATTGCACCTTGGTGGTGGGATATTTTCTGATTGATGTGATTGAGTATATGGGTTTGAAAAATGAAAAAAAGTGTAAAATAATTACTCCTTCTGAGGTCAAAATTATAGAAGAACACCTTGACTACTTTTGAGCTAATAATTTCTGCATCCTTCTTGTTGGCCTTGGGAGAAGACACTTCTATGTGCTTCATAAGTGAGAACTCACGGACAGATGAAGAACAGAACTTCATCTGTGAGTGAGAAATGTGAACCATTGGAGCTCCTGGAGGCAGATGATGGAGTTCCACTTCATCATTTCAGCAAATGGTTTGGGGGAGAAATTTCACTGTGAAACTTAGAGTAAACATGGAACCACTCTGGGAGAAGGTAGTTTTGGTAACTTGCTCTAATTTGTTGGATCCAGATGAGCTCTGGATGCTGAGGTGATTGGGTGCTGATGGGTCCAAGTCCTTCCACTTAGGAGCAAGAGCATTAAGACAATCTCTCTAACAATAGAGTTGGTTAGGGAGGTCAAAAGTAGAAAACTGTGCCCCACAGAATTTAATTCAGAGTTATTTGGGATGGAAAATAGGCAGGAGTATGTTTTTTAATCTTTCCATGTGATTCTGCTGTATAATCAAAACTGAGAATTACATTTTTATTATATCAGAAAAAAGGAAGTTCAGAACACCTTGAAAGAGGAGGAAAGGATGTAACAAAGCTTCCAAATGGGCAAAATAATTCATTTAGGGAAATATATTCTCCATCATATGCACAGTGTGACAATGATGGCTTAAGACATCATGTATACTTAAAAGCTACAGTGCTTTTTTAAAAAAGCTATTTGTGTGAGCAATGGAAAAAAAAGAGCAAAGATTTTGCTACATGTATATAAAGCTGAACAGTGTCTATGTGGAGCCTGGTACTGTGATGGATAACTGGGCTGCAGTGAATGAGAGATGGATGGTTGTAAACAGAAGACCTAGGAGGACACTCTTGTTCTGTAGAAGAGAATTAGTCTTACCACTTTCTGAGGTAGGAAAACTGGACTAATATATTTAATTGTGTTAGGTAGAAAGCATGCAAAGAGCAAACTTTAGACAATCATGGAAAAGAAAAGAGAGAATTAAAAAAGGAAAAGGTTTTCATGGCAAGATAAACTGAAAGAAGTGAAGCTCTTCGAGAGGGTGTGACTAATAGTGGAGTCAATATGTTTCAAACTTGTTGGCCCAAAGTTTAGAATGCACACGCTATGAGCCTTCCTCTTCCTTTGTTAATTGCTGAGCAAATTAAGTGAAGTGCTGCTTTAACTCATTCTGTAACAAGTACATACTGTCCAAGACCTAGTGTAGACCAAAGACACATTCAGAGACTAGGGAATGGTCTGGTCTGGTCTGATTTAGTTCGCTGCTGTCTTGAGAGACTGAGATCACAGAGGACAGTTTTATTTTGGGGCCTTTCCCCAGGACTTATTGTAACATGTCATTGTAACTTATTATAGTCTGAAGAAGTGTCTCAGACCACTCTTCGGCTTAAGCTAGGGTAATCCATTTATCTTCTATTATGTTGCCTAAACACATGCTGCTTGTTACAGCTTCTACAACATGTCCTTCCTTCTTGATCACTTCTCTCCCTCTTGTGGGATGCTCTAGATTTCTTTTGAGGGCAGGAACTGAGTTTTGATAACTTTTAAATCCTAGCTTTCAACTAGACACTTCGAACATAGGAGGCTCAATAAAGAGTTATAAAATTTGCCCAAGATTTTAATAAATAGTTTGTGAGTGTCTACAGGGAGATAGGTACTGTGATAGATAACTGTGCTACAATAAAGAAAGAAATCAGACAACATCCTATCCGAAAGGGAGAGAATAAACAACTTAGCAAACAGCTAAGAAGCTACTGAGTCACAAGGAACTCTGAACAGAGAATCCAAGCCCAGCTATGTGCTAGACAGTGACTGCCTGACTGCAATAACCTGGACGGGAATTTATTTAAAGAAAAGCTGAATGAAAAAGAAAGTCACAGATGTGAAGATCCAGAGGAGGTTTTGTCAGTGTCAATAGACAGAAAGAAGCTTAGTGCTTAGTGAATAAACACCAGCAGCCTAGAGAACGGTGCACAGGGGAAATGACAGTGAGGTCAAATACACAGCTGGCGAGGAGTCAGTTTCTGCAGGATTTTTAAGACTATAGTAAGAAGTCCGAATTTGACTGTATATGCAACAGGACACCATTCATTGGATGGCTTGACTCTAGAGAAGATCATCATTGACTTACACTTTTCAGAGGCTATTAATTTTGCCCAGAATTCTAGTAATTAGTTTCTAAGTGTTTCGCCAAAATTATCTCAGGGCCTGTACCTCAAGACCTATAGGATGGAAAAAAAAAAAAGCCTGGCTTGAGTTCAGGGCCTATACTTTGAGGCCTGTAGAACAGAGAAAAGCCTGGCTCAAGTTTGAGTGAGGATGAGACAACAAAAACTAGGTAGACAGCCCTCCAGCCAGAGGGAGGGTTTGGCTGTCTCTCATTGGCTAGAGGTACCACCGTATCATATGATGTCACTTAACCTACATAAGCTGATGCTCACAGTAATAAACTTAGTTCCTACTTTGACTCAGCTCCCTATCACATCTGATTGTCCTGTGCCGTGGGCTGCAGAATGAGCATCCTGCATTGTGGGCTGCGGGATGGATGGATAGCACATTCACCTTTCCCTGGGTATAAATATGGAGTCTCAAGAAGCCAGCACTGAGCATCTGTTTGGATGCAAACGTGGATAGATAACTATGCTAAATGAATGAGGAAGTCAGACATCTCATCTGACTATGGGATGAGGGCATAAAGACACAAAGACACAATAGATGCTAAGTTAACAAGGAAGAAACTGTTAAGTAGCCCCAAGTGCTGAGCAGAGGCTCCAAACCAGGAGGTGTACTAGAGAGCCACTGGGTGATTGCATTAAACTGAGAAAATGACTGGGGAAATGAATTAGAAGATGGCTGCTGTGTGTAGAAGAGAATAGTGGGCCATTTTCTGGGCTTGGAAAACTGAAGAAGTAAATTGTGTTAGGAAATAGAAATCAAAAGCCATGATCTGATTGTTTAAAATATCTAGTAATATTAGGTTTGAAGTGCATGGTCACTAGCAAGAAAAAAAAATCAGCAACACCAACAAGAGAGTTTTATATACAAGTCTATATATATATATAGTCCTTCAGGTAGAACTCAATGATATGATCTAGGAAAACAAAACTTGATGGGGGCTGGAGAGGGACACAGCAGGTCAGAGCAACTGCTGCTTTTCCAGAGGATCTGAGGTCAGTTCCCAGCACTCATCTGGAGCTGCTCATATCCGCTGACAACTGCAGCATGAGGGAGATCCAGTGCTCTCTTCTGGCCTCCACGAACACACACACACACATATACACATACACACACACACACACACAGCATGCTCTAAAAGAAAATAAATCTTTTTCAATCGATCTACTTAATTTAATTAAAATTTAAAACTACTGTTCCATGAAAGGCAATTTTGAGAAAATGAGAAGACACCCACAGGCTGGGAGGGAGAAAAAAAAAGGCACATCGGATAAAGTACTACGATACCAAACACACAAAGAATTCCAAAATCTCCACACTAAGAAAATGAGCAACCCAATTAGAAACTAGGTCAAAGGCTTAAACAGACACTAAAGAAAATATACAGATGACGAAGCATATGAAAAGATACCCCACAGCATATATCACCAGGAAAACAGAAATTAGAATAGCAAAGTGGTCCCATAAATACACTTGCTAGTTTGGAAGGCCACCTTCCAAATTTTGAAAAGGAAATGGAGAGGCAGAGGGTCTTGCTCAGGGTCAAGAGCACAGCCACTCACTAAGACATGGTCCTATCATGTATCCTGGCCACTCATTCCTTAGTATTTACTCACCTTAGAAATATATACCAAAGCAGAAGTCATTACCTCGCAAGCTCCTTCCTCGAGTTCCTACTGTAGCTTCCCTCCATAATGGACTATAGCCTCTTAGTTAGAATAAACCGTGTCTCCCTAAGGTGCTTCTGATCACAGCATTTTCCCCTGCAGAAAGCAAAGGAGAACAAATTGTTCTAATACAATGGGCAGCTCTTGACTGTCTTGGCTAACCCTGACCTTGGATCCTGCTAATCTCTTGCTTGCCAATTTTGCAAATTTTAAGTCTTGACTTAATAGGGAAGTTCTAAAAACCCATAATTTATACCCAGTTCTTCACTGTATGCCGTTAGGATGCAAACTTATTTTACTTTTGAAGGGGAAAAAAACTACCTAGATTACTTTTTTTTTACTTTCCCACACTGACAAATTGTAATTATCTACTATTAAAACTTAGGAAAATGATGTTTGAAATAGTAACTATGTGTGCATATGTGTGTTATGCACACATGTGAAGGCCAGAAGAGGGTGTCAAGTGTCCTCCTGTATCAATTGCCACCTTTTTGCTTTTGATACAAGGTCTCTTGCTGATCCTATAGCTAGGATGACAGTCAGCAAGCCCAGACACACTCCTGTCTGTTTCCCCCAGCACTGGGGTTATAGACAGGCACAGGACCGCTACTCGCTTATTATGTAGGCACTGGGATTCCAACTCCTATCCTCCAATGTGTAGAGAGACCTTGGCACACTCTGTCCTACTTAGGAGGCCTTCATCAAATCCCTTCTCTCAGGGTTCAGGAAACTATGTGGAAGAGGAGGCAAAGAGATTGGAAGAGCCAAAGGAGATGGATGACTATTTCAAGGAAACACTGTCTTCCAGACACAACTGGATGGACATACATAAGAACTCAGAGACTATGACAGCTTGCAGGTCCAGCAGAGGCCCCATCCAGACAGGCTCCCAGCACTGTGAGGGGAAGTGAGCATGATCCCCCTTCCCTATCCCTAACCTGGAAGGGGTCTCCAATTAACTGCTTGCAAAGCTAAATATAGTTTCTCCAAGGGAATCTCACTAAGCATACAGAACACAGTTAAGAGTAGGCTGCACGCCCAACAATAGCTGACCAACACAAAATGAACTCAACAGTATATTTTTGAAGATATTTTTGTCTCATATTCTTTACTGGTCTTTTGCTTGTATATTATAATTTCCAATATGCTTTTGTGGTGGGTGGGTGGGTGCGTGCACGTATCTGTGTGCTATTTCTCATGCTTTATGTGTTTCTTTTTGTTGCTTTGTTTATTAGTTTGTTCATTTTATTTTATCCTTGCCTTTTTCTTTGCCTGTGTGTTTGCCTACGAGAGAGAAAAAGAAGGTGTGGAGTTGGAAGGGTGGGGAAGTGGGAGGATCTGGGAAGAGAGGAGGGAGGGAAACTGATCATAATATAGTATATAAAAATGACTTCGTTTTCAATTTTGAAAAATTAAAAATAAGGCCGAGTGGTGGTGGCGCACACCTTTAATCCAGCACCTGGGAGGCAGAGGCAGGTGGATCTCTATGAGTTCGACACCAGCCTGGTCTACAAGAGCTAGTTCCAGGACAGGCACCAAAGCTACAGAGAA
>LOEQ01003692.1:228785-245734 GCA_001685075.1 Bramus lutescens | reverse complement strand
GACAATGAGGGCTGACTGAGAAGCCAAGGACAATGGCACTGGCTTTTGATTCTACTGCATGGACGGGCTTTGTGGGTGCCTAATCTGTTTGGATGCTCACCTTCCTAGACCTCAGTGAAGGGGGGAGGACCTTGGACTTCCCACAGAGCAGGGAACCCTGACTGCTCTTTGGACTGGAAAGGGAGGGAGAGGGGGAATTGGGGGAGGGTGAGAAAATGGGAAGAGGGCAGGAGGTGGAAATTTTTAATAATAATAAAGAAAATAAAAAATAGATGTGCCCACTGGTGTCATAGTGGCACAATTGTTCTCTGATGACCAACTGCTTTCTTACTGGTTTTAAGGCCCACTCCACAGAAGGAAATCCATATCTATTGCTATAAATTTGGTCAAAAACCCATGGTTGGAGAAGTCATAGGTCCTCAGGAGGAAGCTATTGCAGCTGTTTTGCTAGAGATGCCATGATAGTCAAATTGCCTTCAAATATTTTTTTTTATTCCCATAAAATGTTTCTGCTGTCAGTTTTGGCCAGAGACACTTTATTTGGCAGAGAGCAGATAAAGCCACTGTGCAGTGACTGGTAAGTTGTCTATGCTCCTGTATGTAACTCTAATTAAACACTTGATTCATGATGACAACAGCAACAATAACAACAGAAAGCTATAAAAAATAATTATTTCTCCTCACAGCCAACCTGTGGCTCATGAGGAGAATCGTGCAGGACTTCTACATACTCCCTTTATCAGCAAAGCCAGACATCCATGAACCATTTTCACTAGAGGAGGCACCAGAAGATTAGATTAAAAAGTGTTGGCTCTAGACGCGTGGTGGTGGCGCATGTCTTTAATCCTAGCACTCAAGATGCAGATGCAGGCAGATCTCTGAGTTTGAGGACAGCATGGTCTATAGAGTGAGTTCCAAGACAGCCAGGCCTGCATAGAGAAACCCTATCTTGAAAACAAAAGGTGTTGCTTTCACACGAGGTGACTCCTTAGATATTATCCCAAAGTAATGTCAATATATATTATAAAATGGCAATCTATATTTATGTATATTTGTTAGTATGCATTCATTGAGAACATGTTAAATAATTTCCTTATTATTTTTTCTGTATACTCTCCCAGTCTACTAAAATGAAGGCTAAAGAGAGCAAGGAATTTGTTAGGTTTTAAAAAATTATTTCATTATTTAAAATTATAATATAATAACATAATTCCCCTCTTCCCTTTCCTCTTTCCAAACAATTTGTTTTGTTTACAGTAGCGTTCTAAATGCCTAGAGGGTTTCTGATATTTCTGATAAAATTCTTGTTGAATACATGAAAAAATGAATAAAAATGCTGAAAGAAATATACACAGAAGTGTTAACTTTAATACCACAAAGTAGCTAAGTGGAACCTTGAACAGGGCCATTAAATTACCAAGGGAGTTTAGGAAGAGGTAAAATTTTATCTAAGAAGGTATTGTAAATAATTGAAGGGAGGGTTGGAGAGATGACTCAGTGGTTAGGAGCAAGTCTGCTTTATCAGAAAACTTGAATTCTGTTCCCAATACCCTATCAGGCAGCTCACGATTACCAATAGCAGACCCAATGCTATCCTCTCGATTCCAAGGGCACCTGCGTTAATAAGCTCATATCCCCTCCCCACCTCAACCCCACATATACCTATAATTTAAAAAGCAATCAAAGTAAAATTTAAAGGAGAGTTAAATTTAAAAGCAAAGTAAAATTTAAAGGAGAGGTGACATTTAAAGTGGCCCTTTAATGACAAATATCCCCTAAGCTTCTGGAAAACCAAAGTTATATTCCACTTTTCTCTGATACCCGGCATACTTAGTAGACTGAGAGCATAACAATTTTTGTTGCTTTGTAATGAGTCTGTCCCAGTGGTGAGGTCAGGGACAGCATGTCAGTAGAGAGAGAGATGCATTAGGAACGAGATGAAGCCGGGAAATGTATTGCGTGCCTGCCTTGTACTTTGTGCCTAGAAACCCTGAGACTTCGTGTGAACCAACAAATATTTGTCTGCTAGAGGCTGAGAGACCAGGTACTCCAAGGTAGGATGCCCCCCCAAAGCTCCTAGAAAACCAGCCTACCCACCTTCAGACAGATGAACAAAGACATCCTAGACATGCCAACATCGACATAGCCAACCTAGATCAGAAGGGTGTAGACAACTCATAAACAATGAGAAATAATAAATACTGTCTGTTTCAGTTGACTGCACTTTAGAATAGCTCAAAAGCAGCGAGAGCAAAATGACAGGACCAGAAGGTACATGGCAGCTTTGAAGAAGATAAGAAAACCTAATTAAGGCTATATTGTTAATCTTGAAATTGCAAGCAGGATTTAGGGAGCAATTGCTCTAGTTGTCCCTTCAAAGTTTTATGGAAACCAAGTCTTTATTCCTCTTTGACCGAGTCTAAAACTAAGAATGAGCTAGGTTACCCTATGGAACCCTTGATAATACTAGTGATTGGTCATCTAGAGATACTTATAAAGAAGACGCAAGATCTATTGTTTGGTATCTAAGTTTCTCAAGCAAGGGGCAAAAGCCAGGTAATATCCCAGGTTAATAAGATAGTAATGTTGGATTCCTCTCTGTATGTTGTGAATACCATTGGTTAATAAAGAAGCTGGCTTGGCTGATAGGGCAGGAGAGAACTAGTTGGGGAAAACTAAACTAAATGTAGAGAGAAAGAAAGAGGGAGTCAGAGAGAAGCCATGGAGCCGCCACCAGAGACAAACGTGCTGAAACTTTGATGGTAGGCCATGACCTCACAGTGATGCACAGATTAATGGAGACAGGCTAAATTAAGATATAAACGTTAGCTAATAAGAAGCTAGAGCTAATGGGCTAAGGAGTGATTTAATTAATACAATTTCTGTGTGGTTATTTTGGGAGTCTAGGCAACTAGGAAACAAACAAGCAACCTCCCTACAACAAGATAGCCTAACTATTTATTATCAAATACCAAGATAAAAGGATATAAACAAGCAATCTTAAAACTCAGAGTATCTGAGCTTTGGGGAAATTAGTTCTGAGCTAGAAGTCAAGTAAGGATAAAGATATGACTCTTACCACTCCAACTTAAGCACAAGTTATCTGTGGCTGGCTGTATAACTACTCAACCTGGACTCATTCACCCTTAGATACAGCCAGAGTCATTGAAATGTAATGAAGATTTGTGGAATTCTCTTGACTAGGAAACTATGGTAAAAGGCTATGTGAGAAAAGAGGTATAAATAGTTGCTTAATAGTACCTAATTCTTCCCAAATATGCTAAGCATTGGAACCATCATGACATGCTGCAAACAAATCTGAGGATGAGTATTTTCTAATAGTGCCCTTTGAAAGACTTGTAAAGACTCCATGTTTTAAGAAATTCACCACAGTCATCCATGTAAAAGCCACATTCCATAGCTTGGAGATCTACGTATCTGATATTTTATAAATAACTCAAACAAGGTCATGACAGCCACATGACTTACCTGAGTTCCAAAGTGGGCCAAAAGCAAACACAAGTTTTAAGCCAGGCTTCTTATGTCCTTGTTGTGGCTTTATTCACAAGGCATCTCACTCAGCTGTTTAAATTGCCAGAAAATGTTATGATAGTCTATATAACAAGAAAAGAAGTCTATTTTCTACTAAGTAATTCTGCATGCAAACACATGAGAATTCTGATGAGGTATAAGGTGGGAGAAGGTGGGGTAATGGGATCTGACTCTATTCTGTCTGATTTATCTGAAAATAGATGAAATCCACTGTATGATAAAGGACTCAGAAATAGTTCTTGCCTTCCCTCTGCATCCTTTCTCTCTTGTACATTCCATTTTCCTAACTTCAAAGGGAGCTAGTAAGCAGCATTTCTGATGTTGGGATTAAGAACACGAGTTGCTGTGTCTCTATGGAGCCAATTATCTGCAGGTCTTGAAAATTAAGGAGTTAATTTATATTTATGTGGATACATATGCATATGGTAGGCGCTGACACAGAATTGAGAGTCATAATGATCCTCTCCATATAAATCCTCATAAAAACACAGGACTTCAACTGTCGGTCTTGTCTCTCATTACCAGCTCAGAAAGCGTGGCTTCAGGTTTGGGCAGTGTGATGGTTTGTCTTGATTGTCAACGTAATGTGACTTAGAATCACCATGGAAACAAGTCTCTGAACATGTATGTGGTGGAGTGTTGTCTAGACTAGGATAACCAAGATGGGAAAATCCCACCCTAAATACAGATAGTACCATTCATGGGCTCTGATCCTGGAGTGAATGAAAAGACAGAGAAAGCCTAAGACTCATTACCCTCTGCTTCCTGACTACGAATGCAATTTAACTTGCCTGCCTTCTATACATGCCACCACACCTCTCCTGACATAAAGGGTTGTGTGTCCTAGAACTATAAGCCAAAACAAGCCTTTCTTTTCTTGAGTTATTTGTGTTGGGTATTTTGTTGCAGCAATAAGGTAAGTAACTAAAACAGGCAGGTATTTGGGGATCATTTCACAAATGTGCCCTGAAAAGGTCCTACAGAGGGATCATGCAGATTCTTAAAGGTGTACTTCCTTTTAGTGGAGGCTGTTGTCTAGACTTGCCAAGTTGCTTATGTGTAGGTAACTGATTTTCTATTTGGTGTTGTGGAAGGTCAGTGAGTTTCCAATGATAATCATGACCTAGCTATAACAAAATATGCAGACAATAGTACTAGCTTTAGGAAAAGGACAATGAGAATTCACTATTAATCATGACAGTGAATAATATTGATAGTATTACAAATAGTAATAGGTTACGGTTATTGAACCCTTGATAGATGCATTTGTCCAAATATCTGCCCTAGCACTTGCTATAGGTTTTGAACTTGTGCTAGTCTCCTGAGTCTCTGGAGCATTAAACCAAGCACTGGATAGTATAACAACAGAAGTTTGTTGCTTTACAGATCTGGAGGATGGAAGACTGAAATTAAGGTGTCACAGGAGCACACTTACTTCATCTTGTCTAATGTTTGCTAGCAATCCTTAGTATTCCATGGCCAAAAGAGACACATAGCTCTTTCCACATGGTGTCTGTCTTGGATATTTACATCATCACTGCAATTAGCCATCTTAAAAAATGCAACCTCAAGGAAGGAAAATCTTACCTTGGCTCACAGTGCCAAGAGACCATCCATCATACAGCAGGGAAGGCTGGGCACAGTAGCCTGAGGGAGCTGGTCACATTCATGCATAGTCAGCAGTGGTTTTTGAATTCAGTCCCTTTCTCATTTATTCTTTAGTCTGGGACCTCAGATTATGGAATGATGCCACCTCCATTGAGGCAGGTTTTCTCATCTCAATTAACCTTATCTAGAATACCTCTCATAGACTTGCATAATTATCTGTTCTCACAATGATTCTAAAACCCACCAAACTGACAATGAAGATTAATCGTCATACTGTCTTTTCCCAGTGTGCACCTAGCTCTATGTCCAGGGGTCTGTCTCACAGCCTAACTTAGCCTACCTCAGATTCTACTATGGGACGATGGTTTTTTATCCTGTCACTTGTATTATTTTAATAAACACTGAATGGCCAAATTATAAGAGTTAATAAGAAGCCTGAGATACTAGACCAATAAGTTTATAATTAATGTGGACCTCTATGTGTTTATTTGGGAATAAACAGCTGTGGGACCTGTTGGAACCTCTGTTAACAAGATTTCCATTTTAAGTGATCCCAGTTATACTAAAGAGAGCTCATCCTACTGACCTCACATAAACTTGGGGGCATCTATAAATACATTACTAAACAAAGCTACACTCAGGGATGCCTTGTAACAGTTATTGATCTCTCTCTTTACAGCTTCTTCTTTCCAGAATGACTACTGAAATACTGACACTTCCTTAGTTAGGGTTTCTATCGCTGTGACAAAACACCATGACTGAAAAAAAAAGTTGGGGAGGAAAGGATTTATTTGACTTGTATGTCAGCATTGTTGTTCATCACTGCAGGAAGTCAGGACAGGAAGTCAAACAGGGCAGGATCCTGGAGGCAGGAGCTGATGCAGAAGCCATAAAGGGGAGCTGTTTACTGCCTTGATTCCCATAGCTTGCTCAGCTTACCCTCTTATAGAACACATGACCATCAGCCCAGAGATGGTACCACCCACCATGGGCTGGGCCCTCTCTCACTGATCATTAAATGAAAAAAAAATGCTTTACAACTGGATCTCAAGGAGGTGTTTCCTCTATTGAGGCTCCTTCCTCTGATGACTCTAGCTTGTGTCAAATTAACACATAAAGCCACACAATTCAGACACCAAAGGGATGCTGGGAGGATTGACCCTCCATAATGCATATGTCTTAATCAGTGTTCTATTGCTGTGAAGAGACAACATGACCATATCAAGTCTTAAAAAGGAAAGCATTTGGAGCATGATTACAGTTTCAGAGATTCGGTCCATTTCCATCACAATATAGAACATGGTGGGATGTAGGCAGATGTGGTACTGGAGAAATAGTTAAGAGTTCTACATCTGGATCTGCAGACAGCAAGAAGAAAAGCCAGTCACTGGGACTGGTTTGGGCTTTTGAAACCCCAAAGCCCACCCCTGTGACACACTTCCTCCAAAAAGACCACACCTACTCCAACAAGGCCACACCTCCTAATCCCTCTCACATAGTGCCACTCTCTAATGACCAAGAATTCAAATGTGAGCCTATGAGGCTCATTAAAAACACCACAGTGCTTGGTACACAGCTTCTAAGCAGCAAATGTTTGCTATTATTATTATTAAAGTGGGGGCATGATCCTTAAAGCTCTGTGTGCTTTGGTTTTGTTTCCTAGAAAAGACATTTGTGGTAGATAATGTTTTTCCTCAACTCCAAAAGGCATAATGACTCATCTTGACATTGCAGATGATGTTTTTATTGTTTCCTTCACGAAAGAACTGCATCTTTAAACAAAGTTTACTTTTAATACTGCCACCTATTTACAGCATGATAAAATCACTTTGAATTAACACCTTATTTCCAGTAAGTAGATGAACATTAAAGGTTAAATACTAGAGCAATTTAAAGATATTTTTTAAAGGCTCCTTTCAGATTATCTGCAAATTAAAGAAATAAAGGCTCTAACATGCAATGTTAAGGACTTTCACCAACCATACTGATACAGATAAATTGTATTTCCAATACTGGGAGACAGCTTCAAACATCAACAATAATATGACTCAGATGCAGATATTTCTGGATTCAGTCCTTATCTCTCTCCTTCATAGGCTTTGTGACCACAAGGAACTTATCTAATATTTTCCATTCTGTTCTCTCATCTATAAAATGATTATAAAACCCCTTCTAGAGCATTTACACACACACACACACACACACACACACACACACACATGTAAGTTCTATCTGTCTCCTGCCACATCCTGTGTCACCTCTAGCTTCTGTCAGTAAGCTACCCTTTGGTGGATTCAGCCTGTCAACGTTGAGCTACCAGAACCATGACATAGAACAAATTGATTTTGTTTATATAGTAACCCATCTTTGGCATTTTATTATAAAAATGCAAAATAGAACAGCATACCATTGAGCCATATACTTTTAAATGGTTAAGATAGCAAAATATACATTATGTGCATTTTCCTGTGATTTAAAGAATAAATTTGAAATTAATATATTCAAACTTGAAAAGAAGATGAAACAGTACAAATCAAGTCCATAGTACAGATCCTGGCATGAAGCAGTTAGCTACTCAACACATTGCTTCCCTTATGTGCTCCTTCCTCCTGACCACCAATGGCAGTTTACAAAAGTTTGCTCTGTGCCCGTAGCTCAGGCCATGCAGATAATTCCCTAACCCTTGATTTTGGCAATGAAGTCGATTAAGCTGGTAAACCATGTTTGATCAGAAGATAAGATAGCTAGTCCATATGTTGTCATTAACTAATTCTACGACTGCAACTAAAGTCACTTTTCAAACAAGAGAGATAAACTAGATCATTTGTATGAAGTCCTAGTCCTCAAAGATTTTCATCATAGAAAGGTCTAGACATAGCATTTAAGACTGAAGGATCTTCAGTTCATTGTGCCAGTATCCTTCCCATTGTGCGGAAAATAAGAGAGGCAACTAGATTTATATTATTATGAATAAATTTGGCAAGAGGAGAAAGGATATATATCAAAAGATTGGCTGAGGTCAACAATTAATAATAAAATGCCATAGCATTTTATAAAATGCTATCATGTTTTATTTATGAGGTAAGAAGGTTCTAGAAATCTGTTGCACAAACTGTGCATATAACTAACATGACTATAACAAAGACTTTAAAACAGATATAATACAGTGGGTACGATGTCAGCCTGGTATGCATGAGGCCCTTCAAAAAGCAAAAGCAAAAACAAACAAACAAAAAAGTTAACATGGTAAATTTTATGTTTTAACCTTTACACCATAATTAACAACAACAATAATAATAATACACACAGCTATTTTCTTTCTTTAATCTTTCTTGTTCATTACTCACAAACAATGATGGTGTTTATCCAACATGCTTAGAATAGCAAATCTATTTGTCTAAGGTAGTTTCATGGGGGAATGACTATTTAAAAGGATGGAGTTGGAAGCAGGGGCATCAGATGGAGGTCCTAGCCTCCCTCTCTGGTCTGTCCTTTGAAGCCATCCAAAGACTCCCTTCTGTTCTCATAGGATGGCATGAAAATTAACAACAAGTACTGCAGATAAACAATGCTTTTGCTCAGCACACTCATTTGGGAATGAATCAAAGCTAGTAGGGCTTTACTCACCAAAGCTTTCCAACTAACCACTTGAAGAAAAATGTGTGTGTGTGTGTGTGTGTGTGCGTGTGTGTGTGTGTGTGTGTATGGGTCTCAGAGGTGATATTTCTATCAGTTTTGATCAAGAGACATTATAAACATAATAGGACTGAAAAGAAACACTCCTCAACCCCAGAATTTATCTCAGTAAGATCCACATAGGTAATTGAATTCCTGAACAGATCCAGCAAATCAAGGAAATATTTCATTCATTCATTCATTCACTCAACCATAAGTGTTTTCTTATAGACAAGGGTACACTTTGCAGTTGTTAAGCACTGGGGGACAAAGCATGAAGCAGATCCTGCCTCCACGTGGCCTCAAAAGAGCTCACTGTCTGCTGTGAGACATGGAACCAGAGATTTCTGCAAGGAAACGTGAGTAATGTAAAGACAGCCAAACACTTGGCAACAGTTGTTCCAAGCTAGGCGTTGGGAAGCCAGTAAGAGCCCTGGAAGAAGGCCAAAGCAGCTGTCTTTACCGTACAGGGGAAAGTCCTCTGCATGCCCAGGAGCGTAGGCCTAGGGAAAGGTGGCTTGGTGTCCTGGGAGCACAGAGACAGAGAAGAAAGAGATGTGAAGCTTCAGTCTTGGAGAGTTCTTATGTGTGAGTAGGGCCCTCCTGCACTTTCCTTTCTTAACTTTGCCCCGTCTACTTCCGATCCATTCCGTGGAACCTCTAAATGGCACTGCCATGGAGATTTGAACTGTGGAATCAGTGGGCACCCCTACCTAGTCCACAGTGAGGAAAGAAAAATCAAGCTATATTTCACCTCCTCTATGGAGGCCATTATATAAAGTCACAACTCACTTTCATGCACCAAGGAATGCAACCACACCACAGAATGAGGGATCTTCTTCCTACTGCCCCTCATGGAAACTTGATTAGTTCTTCAACCAGAAGATGCACTGCTGCACAGAAATGGCCTGAAGAACATCTGGCCCATCACCTCTTTTAACCTGACAAGCATTTCATTGCTGAGTATACAGGATTGGTTTCTGAAGCACCATGTGGACCTGGTTCTCGTCCTCTGGGTCAGAGTCTTGAGGCTTTGAGCTCAAGATTTTCCATTCTTTTTAGGACACTCTACTTTCCAACTTTTTTAATAAAAACATTCCCTTCTAATTCCTTTTTCTTACAGAATATTAAAAAAGTCAAGCTTAATTTATCTTTATACCAATATCAATATCTAGATTCCCCTACTAGAAAGCCCTTCTCAGTGTGAGTCAGTATGCTGACCATAATGGAGGGTCTAGACAACACCTTCCTTCGCTATATGAGCCATCACTAGATAAACATCAAACAGATGATGAAAATGCTGGCCGGGGGAGACTTGAATTAAACTATGATAGAACAGGTCTGAGTATACCTGCCAGGCATAATGTAAAGAGAAGCTAGAGGTGTGACACCAGGAACTGCCAGCCCCTGTCCTTGCACCTCCCGGCCTCCACAATAGAGAACTCAATACACATAGATGCTTTACAAATCACCCGGGGACGGTAAATGGGCTTCCTTACACATCATTGTGGCTACCCTCATTAGACTCACTTCTTTCAAATGCATATTTCGTCCCAGAATTTTGAGCAATCTTCCAGGAGTGCAGAGGAGAAGGAAACTGTGCTTTCTCTCATGTGGTGTGTGTGCATCCAATTATTGCCGTCAGAGGCTGCATCGGCTTTCTCGCCACTCCACTCCAAGACCATATTAAACTGACAGTTAATTAAAACTCACTCCTTCCCCATCTGCTTCCTTTATTCATCATATTCTCCCTCTTACATTTCATCTTATTATACATGGCCCATGGTATTAATCTGCTGAGATAATTTTGGAAACTCTCTACTATCCAAAAAATGTAAGATATTTCACTCTCTTTAATGGGATTTGTGATTTTGACAAGTCATAGTTAATTCAGTCATTCCACCAACATTCATTAAGTGCTGATTGTAGTGTCCTATTCTGGGTTAGGTTCTGGAGATGCATAGCGAATATTAATCCATGTTCTCAGTGAAGAGTCATCAGGAACTGGCAAGTTGCAACTAAGCAGGGTAATGAATGATGATTACAAACTGATAGAGCAGTCCTGAAAATACAATCTTATTAATAATTATAGGCAAGTCATCTAAGTGACGGAATTTAGAATCAGCATGGAAACAAATGAGTGGAAATGTGTGTGAGGGATTACTTAGATTAAATTACAGGAAGTGAGAGGACCTAACCAGAACATAGGTAGCTCCATGAATTTGGGAAACAGACTGAATCAAAAGGAAAAGGCAAGTTGAGCATGAACATTTATTGCTCTCTGCTTCCTGTGATGCCATGTGACCAGCTTCCTCAAGATCTTGTTACTACAACTTATTTACCACAATGACCTATACCCTTCAATTATGAAACAAGATAAATAAGGAAAACAGAAAACCAATTTCCCTGATGAGTATACACACAAAAATTCTTGGCAAAATATTTGGTCACTGAATTTAGGACATACTTCTTGACCAAATGATCTTCACTCAAGGGATGCAATTTTAGTTTTACATATACAAATCAATATAAGTAATATACAATATAAGCAAATGTAAGAACAGAAATCTTATAATAATCTCAATAGTTTGAGAAAAAGTATCTGAAAAATTCAATAACTCTTCATGGAAATATTAGAAATAGATGTAAAATACTTTGAAATAAACAAACTTTTAGCCAATATTACATTAAATGGAAATTTTTCTTCTAATATCAGAAATGAGACAAAGATGGGCAATCTCACTGCTTTTATTCAATATAGTGCTCAGAGTCTTAGCTTCAGTAATAAGACAAGAGAAAGACACAGAAGGTATACAAATAAGAAAGAAAGATGTCAAACTATGCCTATTTTTAGAATATGTAGTTTTACACTTAAAAGAACCCAGAGAATCCAGAAAATTCTTAGATCTAACAAATAATTTAAATAAAGTTACAGAATAAAAGGTCAATATACATAAATAATAACTTTCACCTATACCAACACTGAACTCACAGAGAAAGAAATTATAGAAAATACTCCTTCATAACAGTTCCAAGAAATAAAGTACCTAGATCAACAAAGTACATAGGAATAGATATAAATGAGGAAGAAGAGTTCTATAATGAAAACCTCAAGGCATTGAAAAAGGAAATCAAAGAAGACAGTAGACAATGGAAAGACCTCCCATACACCTAAACTGGAAAAATTAGTACTGTGAAAATGGCTATGTTACCAAAATAATCTACATATTCAATGCAATTCCCATCAAAATTATGATGTTACTACTCACAGAACTAGAAAAATATCTGAGAATTGACATGGAACCATAAAAAGCCATGAACAACCAAAGAAATTCTGGGAGAACACAAATGGAGGCATCACGTACCTCAAATTACAAGACAGAGTTACAGTGATATAAACAGCATGGTGCTGGTATGAAAACAGACAGAACAATGAAACAGAATGGAGAAACCAGAAATAAACCAACAAAGCTATGGCCACCTATTTTTTTAACAAATGTGTCAAAACATGCAGTAGAAAAAAAAGCACAGTTTATTCCATAAATGGTGCTAGTAAAACTGGATACCTACCCAAAGAAGAATAAAATTATGTCCATATCTTTTACCCCATACAAAAATAAATTCAGAGTGAATCAAAGATCTTCTTAAAATTAGAAATGCTTATCTGGGCCACCACCTGGGGTCATATTGGTGTCAAAGTGCCATGTTGCTGCTAGGTTCATTCTGATCTGGTGGCCTGTTCTGCCACCTGGGGCCTTGGTGATATCCAGCCCCAGACTACTGTCAAACCATGTCTGAGTTCATGGTCCTACTGAGCTGGGGTCTTAGTTAAATTCTATGGTCTGTATTGCTACCCACGGCCAAACAGAAGCCTGGCATCTGGAACTTTGGCCTTGTTGGAGCCTGAGGGCCATGCTGTGTTTGGAGCCATACAGATCTGAGTAGCCTGTGTTGCCACCTGAGACCATGGTGTCTTCAGACCTGTATTGCTGTCTAGGGCCCTGCCTAGTCCATGATCCTACAGTAGCCAAAGTCTGAGTTGAAGTCCATGGCTCCTGTTGCCATACAAGGGCCATATGGGTGTCTGGGATCGGGCTAGTCACCTGAGACCATGTTGGTATCCAAGGGCCATGCTGCAGCTGGGGCCACACAAATATGTATGGCCTGTGATGCTACTCAGTGCAGTGGTGACATCTGGGCTAGAGCTGCAACTGAGGACAACATCTGGGTCCACAGCCCTACTACAGCCATGCTCCTGTCATACCTTGATGTCCATGGCTCCTGTCACTTTCAAAGGCATGTCCAAGGTCTGGGTTCCCACCTGGGCCACAGTGGTGTCCGAAAGCCATGCTGCCACTGTGGCCATGCAGATCTGGGTGGCCAGGGATATCACACAGGGCCCTGGTGTTGTTCAGGTCCAAGGTGCTGCTGAGGGTCATGTCTGCATCTGTGGTCCTGCTGCATTTGGGGTCTGTGTTAATTTCTTTGGCCTGTATTACCACATAGGGTCATAGGAAACATGCATGATAAAATTAGAGGGCCCTGTTGAGCTGGCCCCACCTTTTGCTGGCTCTGGGAAAGCTGGCCCTACCCATCAAAGGAAACTGCAAAAAGAGAGCTGGCCCCTAACTCTCATGGGAGAATTTTTTCCCCTGAACTTAGGAAATATGGTCCCATCCCTCACCATGGGCATAGGAGAAGTGTCTGCCCCTCGCCTAAGGGGATGGGAGAGGTGGAAAGGTGGGGCACGGCCACAGTGGCTTGGATTTACCAGAGTGGCTATCACCCAGGCCCATAACCGGTGCCTGGGGTTGGCCCACTGTAATTTCTACCCCATCTACGACTTGTTGGAGCATGTAAAGAGGCTGGTCCTATGCAACAACATTTGCAGGATCTCCAAGACTCAGGGAAACCACAAGACATCCCAGAGGAGTTGTGGTGAGGATCCAGGCAGGATGATGTATTAGAAACCACAGGCCTTGAACCAGATGAAAGATACATTACAATGAATATTTGCAAGTAGAGCTGATTGGACAAAAGTATATACCATGTGATACACTGAGACTACCAATGCTTCTAAGACAAATGAAGAGATAAGAGGCAAAAAAAGATGGAGGAGTAAGGGTTACATTTATTTTGTTTTGGTTTTGGTTTGGGTTTGTTTTGATTTGAGTTGAGTTTTTCTTTGTTTAGTTTTCTTGTGGGGGGTCTGGGAGGTGAGTGGAACTGGGGTGTATTTTATGAAGATCCCAAATAATCAATAAAGAAAGTAGGTTAAAAAAATTTTAGGGGACCTCCGAGTGAGTAGGCAGAAACCACAGACCTCTGCAGGTCTAGGCTTGAGTCTGAGACCACTGAGGGAGTAGGCCTGAGCCAGAAATCTTGGCATGACCGTGCCCAAGCCAGGGACCTTTGTGGGACTGGGCACAGACCAGGGACATTTACAGAAACAGAACTGAGCCAGCCACCTAAGCCTGAGCAGGCCTGAGACAATGAACTCCATAGAAGCAGGTACAAGGAAGTAACCACTGAGAGAGTAGGCTGGAACCAGAGACCTCTGGAGGTCTGGGTATGAGTCTGGGACCTCTGAGGGAGTCAGCCTGAGCCTAGATCTCTGTGGGTCCAGGTGTGAGTCTGGGACCTTTAAGGGAATAGGGTGGAACCAGAGAACTCTGAAGTTCAGAGGTATGAATCCAGAACCTCCAAGGAGTAGGCCTGAGTCAGAACCTCTGCCAGAGCAGGCCCAAGGGATCAACCTCAGCAGAATAAGAAAGAGCCCTAAGCGAGCAATCTCCATGGGAACAGGCCCGAACAACCCCTGGTATTGCAGAGCAAACTTCAGGGCACCAAGAGACCTCCAAGAACACACACAGAGTGACCAATTGGGTAGCTGGAACTGTGGCCCTGACTGCACCACGAAGAGCAACCATCTGATCCTTGGATCCACTGGCACCTGGAAGATTGATCATCAGAGTCACAGATAGCACCAACTACACCAATCAGAAGAAAAGATGGGTAGACAAGGTAAGAACACATGCAACACCATGAAGAGCAACACGACACCAGTAAAAACTAGTGACTCTAAAATAGTAAAACTTGAACAACCAAATATAGATGAACCTGAAGAAAATGACCTAAAAAATAACTTTAGGAGAGTGTTTGAGGCCCTTAAAGACAAAATGAAAAATTCCCTCAAAGAAATGGAAAAAAAGACAAAAAATTGGAAGACATCAACAAATCCCTTAAAGAAAACCAAGAAAAAGCAACCAAACATATGAAAGAAACTATTCAAGTTTTGAAAACTGAAATAGAAACAAAAAAGAACACATAAGCTAAGAGAATTATAGAAACAGAAATCATGAGAAAATTATCAGGAACCACAAATACAAGCATAAACAGCAGAATACAAGAGATGGAAGAGAGGATCTCAAGCATTGAAGATATAATTGAGGAAATAGATTCATCAGTCAAAGAAAACATTAAATCTAACAAAAGCTTAACACAAAATTTCCAGGAACTATGGGACACCATGAAACTACCGAACCTAAGAATAATAGGTAGGTATAGAAGAAGGAGACGAAGTTCAACTCAAAAGCACAGAAGATATATTTAACAGAATCATAGAAGAAAACTTCCCAACCTAAAGAAAGATATGCCTATAAATATACATGAAGCTTACAGAACACCAAATAGACTGGATCAAAAGAAAAAGTCCCCTTGCCACATAATAACCAAAGCACTAAACATACAGAATAAATAAAGAATATTAAGAGATACAAAAAAGGTCAAGTAACATGCAAAAGCAGATCTATCAGAATTACAAATGACTTCACAATGGAAACAATGAAAGCCAGATGGTCCTCGTCAAGCATTATGCAGACATTAAGAGACCATGGATGACAGCCAAGACTACTATACCCAGCAAAACCTTCAATCACCACAGAAGGAAAAAACAAGATATTCCATGATGGAACCAGATTTAACAAATACCTAGCCACAAACCCAGCCCAACACAAAGTACTAGAAGGAAAACTCCAACCAAAGGAAGTTGACTACATCAACAAAAACACAGACAATAGATGATTTCACAGCAGCAAATCCCAAAGAAGGTGAAAACACACAAAATAACATCACTAAAAACAAAAACTAAATTAACAGGAGATAGAAATCACTGGTCATTAATATCCCTTAATATCCCTCACCTATAAAAAGACACAGGCTACATATTAGATACGGAAACAGAATCCATCCTTCTGCTGCATACAAGAAACATACCTGAACCTCAAAGACAGACATCACCTCAGAGTAAAGGATTGGGAAAATAAATTTCAATCAAATGGACCTAAGAAACAAGCTAGTGTAGCTATCCTAATATCTAACAAAATAGACTTCAAACTAAAATCAATCAAAAGAGGCAAAGAGGATATTTCATATTAGTCACAGGAAAAATCCATCAAGAGGAAATCTCAATACTGAACATCTATGCCCCAAACACAAGGGCACTCTCATATGCAAAAGAAACAGTTATAAAGCTTAAATCACAGACTAAACCACACACACACTAATAGTGGGAGATTTAAACACAACATTCTCGCCACTAGAAATGTCTGTCAGACAAAACTTTAACAGAGAAATAAAGAAACTAACAGATGCTATGATAAAAATGGACTTAACAGACATCTATTAAACATTCCATCCAAACATAAAAGAATATACCTTCTTCTCAGCACCTCATGGTGTTGAGCACACAAAAATTGGCCACATAGAAGGTAACAAAACAAACTTAAACAGATAAAAAGAAAATGGAATAACCCCCTGTATCTATTGGATGACCATGAATTAAACTTAGAATTCAAAAGCAAAACTAACTCCAGAAAGCCCACAAACACATGGAAATTAAATAATGCTCACCTGAATCATCAACGGGTTAAGGAAGAAATAAAGAAAGAAATTAAAGACTTCCTAAAATTCAATGAAAATGTCCACACAACATATCCAAATTTATGGGACACAATGAAAATAGTGTTAAGGGGAAAGTTCATAGTACTAAATGCCTACAGAAAGAAGCTGGAAAAATCCCACACTAGTGAATTAACAGAACATTTGAAAACTTT
>LOEQ01003692.1:197713-228403 GCA_001685075.1 Bramus lutescens | reverse complement strand
ACTTACGCCTTCATCTGGCGCCCAAATGTTTGGTTTTAGAACCCCTCCTTCCCCAGCTCTGCTGCCTGCCGCCAGCTCTGCTTGGCACGAGCCCTCCCTCAGCCGCAGCCTGTGCCTTGTGCGTGGAGCCAGCAGTTCAATATTCCCCTTTAAATAAATAACTCTTCTATTAATTGTAATTCTGAACCAGTGTGGGATTGTTTTACTTACGCCTTCAACAACCCCAGACAGGAAGTCTGATAACAAATGTTGGTGAGGTTGTGGGAAAAGAGGACTCTCTGTTAACGGTTGGTGGAATGTAAACTAATACAGTCATTATACGAACCAGTATGGAGAGTTCTCAAAAAGTAAAAAAACAAAAGTCCCATTGTGGAGCATATGCCTCCAGGTCTCCTCCTACTACCGTAAAGATGTGTGCACATTGTGTTTATTGCTGCTCTTTTCATGGTAAGAAGGAAGTGGAATCCGTCTAAGTGCTATCAGCAGATGAATGAATAATGAATATGTGGTACATATATACAATGGAATTATATTCAACTGCAGTCAGCATCTAAATCATGAAATTTTTAGGAGAATGGATGGATCTGAAAAGCATGACAATAAGTGAGGTGACCCAAACTCATAAAGGAAATGAAAAACAAAAACAGAAGTACATGTTCTCTCCCAAATGTGGATACCAGTCTATAAAGTGTGTGTGTCTGTCTGTGTGTGTGTGTGTGTCTGTGTGTGTGCGTGCGTGAGAGAGAGAGAGAGAGAGAGAGAGAGAGAGAGAGAGAAGGAGAGAGAGAGAAATTGAGAAATTGTAAGTGTGGGTAATACGTAAGTAACTAGAAAGGAAACGAAAAGAGGATAAAGGTGTGTGATGAAGAATGAGCGCAGGCAGAAGGACACCTGAGGAATGAAAATGAAAAAGGAAACGAGATAGAAAGAAGCATTAGGTAGGTAGCAGGGGTTGCAGGAGACGAGGAGGAAGAGGTTCATTAACATGTACTTTATTTGAGAATACCGAAGGTTGAAGGGATGGCTCAATGGGTTAAGTGCTGGTTATGGCAGTGTGAAATACTTAGTTAGGATCCCCAGAACAAAAGCACAAAGCTGCAATCCCTGTGAAGCCACTGGCAGAAGGGAGGCAAAGCAGAGACAAGCAAATACCTGGAAATCTGTGGTCTAGTTATCCCATTATGTTACAGTCAGCAGCAAATAACAAGAGACCCTGTTTCACACAAGGTGGAAGGACCAAAGTTGATGTTCAGGAACCGGAGGGATGGCTCAGTTAAGAGCACACATACTGCTCTTGCTGATGAGCAACGCTCAGTTCTCTTCATCTACATCAGCTGTCCCAATAAGTGCCTGTAACTGCAGGGACTTGTGCACACATGTATCTATACCCACAAACAGATACACACACACACACACACACACACACATACAGAATTAAAACAATAAATAAAAATATTTCAAAATACGTCAATGTAGTGATGCCTAGTGATATTCTGCTATACTTATAGGTGTCTAGTCCAATTGTCATCAGAGAGGCTTCACCTAGCAACTGATGGAAACAGATGCAGACCCACAGCTAAACATTAGGTGGAGCTCGGGGAATCCTGCAGAAGATGGGGAGAAAGATTAGGAGCCAGAGAGGTCAAGGAAACCGCAAGAAAATCCACAGAATCAGATAACCTGGGCTCATAGGAGCTCACAGAGACTGAAGGGACAACCAGGGAGCCTGCATGGGACTGACCTAGGCACTCTGCATATATGTTACAGCTGTGTAGCCTGGTCCTCATGTGGGAGCAGGGGCTGTCTCTGACTCTTTTACTGACTTTTGGGACCCTACGCATACCCAGTGTAAGTTCATACTGGGTCACCTTTTCCAGCTTTAATAGGAAGGGAGGTGCCTAATCTTATTGCAACTTGATATGCCATGTTTTGTTTATATCCATGGGAGACCTGCCCTTTCCTGAACAGAAAGGGAAGAGGAATGTATTGAGGGAGGGGAGGATAGTGGAAGAGGGGTTTGGGGAGGACTGGGAGGAGAAGAGAGAGTAGAACTGCTATTGGGATATTATAAAATAAATAAATAATAAGAAAATGTTATGCAGATATCTAATGTGCTAATTTTAAAAGTAAATAATTAGTAACATTACTCTTCTTAAAAGGGGAAAGAAGCAAGTTGTGTTTAGCTCACAGTTTTGAAAGTTGAAGGTCTAAACCATCAGGCACACATCCTGGTCAGGCCCCTCCTCACCTTGGCTGCATAAGTCACATAACAGAACAGAGAACAAGAAGGAGATTTACAAGGTTTTGAGAGGACATGCCCCTTAAGTAGCTTAAAGTCCTCCCACTAGGCCCTACCTCTATTCCCACTATCTCCCATTTCACTCCGACCAAACCCCCAAGACACACTTAAACCATGTTCTACATAGCACTAGTTAGCTGTACCATTTCCTAACCACTTACACAGCAGAATATATATATATTTAAGTGTGATCCACACAAGCTTTTTCTTTGCTTTTCTTTGTGAAATCATCCAAGGCTTCATGAGTAATTTCAATAAAATCTTCATTAGTCTCAAAAATGATAAAAACGAAATTTAAACAAAAATATCTTAAGTGGAAGACCTAGAGATACCATGAGCTCTGGGTAAGATGCCACTGGTTGCTAAAGGCTACACCCAAAGTCCAGCAGTTTTCAGAGAGAGATGAAGTTAGCTCCAGAAAAAGGCTGCTCAAGGGAACTTCCTATGAAGGTTGGAGTTTCTCTACCTGTGCAGTCCCTGGCCACATATGACTACCGAACGCTTGTTCAAGTGCTAATGTAACTGGGCACTAAATAATAAGTTTTATGTAAATTTAATTCATTTAAATTAAGTTTAATAGCCATTTAGGGCTTTGACTAATATAATGGATGTCATCATGCTAGGAGATATTACTAGTAAAACAGAAAGTGGTGACTTTTCTCCTTTTATAGATAAATAAAACCCCTTCTCTCAACTAGACTTTATTCCTTTGGAGAGAGGAGCTTCACTAAAGACATTTCAAAGGTTACCCTGCAATCCCATCTTCTTGATAATGCTTTCTGTCCACTTTCTTCCCATTCCAAGCTGTATATACGCAAGAGCACTTGTTAATGTCTCTAAATAATAGATAAGAATTATTTATTACTTACATTTCTGTACTCATTTTCTCCTAAAAATAGTCAGAAAAGCTTTCTCTTTGATGAAAGAAAAAGTTAGTAAACCACAAAAAGCAATATCGCCTTTGTGTACAGACACTGCCGATACACAGCCTCGACCAACTGGCAGCAGCCATTACCCATCACTCCTATTTTTTATGTCAGCACTCAGAGGTTCTTTAAAACTGCTTTAAGCTGTGCAGGCCCTTTAAAATTACATCATACCAACTTGATGGATGGGAAACTAGCCAAGACTATATGGCCCATTAGAAATTCCCTACTGGCCTTCTATTACCAGGCATTGCTCAAAACATTCTGTTATTTTGCAAGATAAATCTTTCTTATTGATTTCACTATTCCCACAATCACAAGGAGCCAGGCTTATGAGTGGTGTGAGGCATAGGCTTGCAATTTGCTGCACTCAGATGATGCAGGGTCATCTTTTTCTGTGTCAGCTTCTTTCCATCTTTGTTCCTCCTTCTCTCCTTTATTTCTTCCCTCAACTGTCCCACAGATTTTCCCTGGAAGCTTATTGTGCCTGGATAATGATGACATGCCTAGGGATAGAAGAGTAAAGATGGACAAACTTTTGAGCAATGGAATGCTACCTTCATGTGGGCAGTAGGGGAAAGGTCTATAAAGAGGATGGTTTGAAAAACTTTATCTGAAAATATTTATCTGAAAAATAGGAGTACATTAAAAGGTAGGCTTGCAAACCAACACCGTGAGCTTGAATAACACTAGAAACTTTGTTTTCAAAAATATAAAGAAAATGTTTTCCAGACACATCTTCGTGGCTTAGAGAAACATCTAAAAGTCATTCAAGAGTCTAGGGATGTGGCTCAGAGACAGAGTTCTTACACCAAACAGAAAGAGAAACAAAGACTAGACAATTATCAAAAATCAAGAAAACCTTAGTCTGCCTTTGAACAAAGATGTTGCTCACCAGTGAATAGAAAAATGAAAAATCTCCAAGTTAAATTAGGAAGCTAAACATCAAAACTGACTCATGGGCCCATAGAATCTCCCTATTATCAACCAGACAGCCTAAAATACTAAGATAGCAAGGAAGCCACTCCAACATTTAACCCTACTATACTCCACCAGATTCCCACCTTCCAGACCACCATGAACCTTCACATACAGTCTGATGTCTGGATTGACTAGGTCCTCAAATGCTTTGAGGTTTTTGTTTTCATGCCTGTGTGTTCTCAAATTGTTAGAGATTTTTCAAAGCCTAATGTAAATCTTATATCCTGAAGAGAGAGGCAATCTAGCATCCTGACTTCAGAGGCCTACACTCCTCTGATCCCTGTCAATACCTCATGCAAAGAATACATTTTCCTGCAATGAGTATTTACCATTTTACAATTAGCAAATTTATTAAGTATATCAGTCTAAGTCATAAGGGCAATGTATTCTATCCTCCTCATTTTCTGCATAACATGTTTTGACAAACTTTATTTCATGTAAGCTAATCTTTGCTGCATTTATGTTTTTGTTACTTGTGTTCAGGGAGAAAAGTAAGCCCAGGAAAAGTAACCAATTTAACCGAAGTTGCACAGATAGTGAAACTGAGCTGAGTCTAAAATAAGGACTTTGACTCCATTCTCACCTTTTCCATAACAGTAATTAGAATCCAAACACAGAACCCTCAATACAAATCCCTCCATGTTCACAACACAACTTTACCCACATACAGGTATTTAGCTGTGGGTGTATATTGAAAAACTGGTTAACTGATGATTAGTAAAATGAGACTTCTTTCAAAATCAGTACCATTAACTGTTTTAAAAAAAATTTGGGTGTGGATATTTCATTTGCATAGTACCATCAGTGGTTAATTTTTGATAAAAAGTAAAGTTATAAAGTTATAAAAAAGAATTGCTTGTGATTATGGTTACTGTTATTTCAATAAGTCTGAGCCAACAAACCTTTGCATCTGTTTGTTTTTCTTTCTTTTCTTTTCTTTCTTTCTTTCTTTTTTTTTTATTTGAAGAGTTTAAGGCCAAACTATCCAGACTTTTCTGGTATAACAGCTCCTCCATAAATGGAGACAAATCAGAACAGACTATTAATACCCAAGCAGATGCAGAAGCCACCCAGATGGAACATTTCAATGTTAATACAAAAATATTTAAAAGAGCCTTAGAATGTCACACAGAGGATTAGCAATACAAAAGAGATAACAGGCATTTATTTTTTGGAAAAGTAGCACTTTTCTGTATATCATGCATATTTTTTTTCTGCGCATCAATGGTGTATTTAAGTAGATCTTTACAGTTTACAAAGGAATTCTACCCCCTAAGCCAGAGGTTGTTTTAATTATGGGTATGTATAGCTTCTGGATTATGCATGGTCAAACACACTTGGTTCTATTTGCCAAACATGTATTAAACAACACAACAAACCTGCAAAGAACATTCCTTCACTCTGCTGAGGAGTAGCAATGCTCAGAATGACTTCCGAGATTGGTATAATGTGACACTATGATAAGGTTTGTGACAGAGATCACACAACCAGAGTTTGACATTTCATTAATACATGGACAAAAGTAACTAGGAAATCACATTTAAAGGGCAACTGAATAATGTTAGAGCTAAATTGCAAGAGAAAAAATCAAAATGAACTCCTTTTAATGAAGAAAGTATATTTTCCAGGGTCTTTTTCCCTGTAGAAGTGCTGGAGAGATGACTCAATGGTTAAGAGCACTGGCTGTTTTTCTAAAGGACCCAGTTTTGATTCCCAGCACCCATATAGCAGCTAATAATCATCTATAAATCCAGTCTCAGGGGATCTAATATCCTCTCCTGGCCTTCACAGATACATGGATGTGCATGGTACATAGACATACATGCAGGAAAAAACCACCCATACACATAAAATAACATAATAAATCTTTAAAATGGCCCAGCAGTGTACTAACACTTTCACCCTGTTGTGCCTTTATGTGGAAATCCAGGACCTAGATATTGCTTTTCAATATATTTCTCCTAAAAACAAACACACAAACAAAAAAAATAGAAACCTATGATTGTCAGAGGACAACTGGTCTCTTCTCCATAAATAGGAATATTTCAATGGAGCTTGGAATGCCCAGGTTTAGCTAAAGAACACAGGAGCTCTGGAAATGAATGAGCAGTGCCTTAGTCTATAAATGCAGCTAAAACATAACAGCACCAATTAGGCAATTGATACAGTGTAGCGTTATTTAGCTCATGGTTCCAGAGTCTGGAAGTCCAAAGGTTGTTGTCAGCATCTGAAGAGTACTTTCAAGTTGCTCATAGTTTAGAAGCAAGTATGCATGTTTAAGATAGAGAGGAAAGGTGAACTGGATTTAGTCATTAATCAGCAGTCCATGCCTACCACTAATTCTCAAGCTAAATAACCGAATTAATCCATTCATAAGAACTTGTTATTTATTAAAGGCCTCATCTTGTATCTCTAGCTCAACATCTATTGAATTAACACAACTTATAAAAGAAACCATTGCATCAAGGTATGGGGCTTATACTGTTCAAATTAGGGCAACTTTGGCATCAAAAAAGAGAAGTAATTATCAAGAAATTGACTAACTAGATGGTGAAAGAATGTGATTCTATCCTGACAACAATTGGGGAACGTTAACACGCTGAATTAAGAGATACTGCTATTGCAAGAACAGTGAGTATAAATGTCTTCATTTTTAACCATTTATCATGACTAAACAAGAGATTGTAGGTTGTCAGTTTTCCTAGTTGTTCTTCCATGTATCTGTTCATAAACTTTAGATATGCTTTCTGAGTAAAGAAAGGAAGATAACAAAATTATGAACCAGTTAAGTAGTTTCAAAGAACTTTGCAACTATATATACATTATGGTGTAAGATAAGAATGAAGTAAATTGAAATCCAGTCAATGGTCAGACTCCATGGACAAAAAAAAATGAGGTTCAAGAGGAAATTGTGAGATGATTCAGGGGTCAGTTTCCTCAGAGTGAGCTAGGTAGCTCACTGACTACTAGAGTACTGAAGACTAGCATCTCAGAAAATAGTAACTAGATAAGTCTGCAAGTAATAGTTGATAGAAAACAAAAAGAGGATGAGGCATAATTATTTGAAAGATATTTAATAATACAGTTCTAGAAATGCAAATCTAGCAAATGGCATATATATATATATATTCACCTTCTATTGTTCTGATAAATATCATGACCAGAAGCAATTTGGGAAGAAAGGATTTATTTCATCTTTCTGCTTACAGTCTGCCATAAAGAGAAGATAGGGTAGAAACTCAGGGCAGGAATCTGGAAACAGGAACTGAATCAGAGGCCTTGGAAGAACACTTGCTTGCTGGCTTGTTCCCAATGGCTTACTCAGTTTGCTTTCTTATAACACCCAGGACCTCCAGACCAGGGAAGGGTCTTCCACATTAATCATTAATTAAGAAAATGCCCCCACATATTGCCTGAATACATTCTGATGGAGGCCATCCCTCAGTTAATGTTCTCTCTTTCCAGATGACTCTATATGAATTAGGTATGAAATGTCCCCCACAGGCTCTTGTGCTTGAACCTCTTGTGTTTCCTCCCTCTTCTTCCCAGTTAGTAGCACTGTTTTGGGAAAGTCTTTAGGTAATAGAGTCTGACTGAAGGAAAAGTGGCTCACTGGAGGATGACTGCCCACATGATATAACTAGTCCTGCCACAGCTTCTAGACTCTCTTCCAGTCACAATGGAATGTAACCTCAAATCATGACCTCAAATAAATTATTATCAAAATTCACCTCATACCAACAACAAGAAAAGTAATAAAAACATGAAATTGTCATTATCAATTCTAGTATAGCTTTCCAATTATATTGAAACAAGTATCATTCATTCTAACCCCTCAAAAGTACTGAAAAACACATTGAGACAAATATATTGAGTCAGAATATTGACAATTTTGGAATTTAAGAGAAGTAATAAAATCTAGTAACCATTACATTATGGTTTTATCTAACCTTTAACATACTTATAGAATTCATTTTTTCATTTACATTAAAATTTCAACAATTATCTTCGTAGTCTAAGAGTTTAATTAGATGCATTTAGAATACATTTTTAATATTCAATCTTATGTTATAAATTTTGTTGGATATGTATCTTTTTAAAGTAATTGGTCATTTTATGAAATATGGATAAAAGTATTTGTTCTTCTCTGTTAAATAATAAAAATTCTGGCTGAAATAGTCCCAAAGAGGATAAGTACTATGCCCCAGATCACACTACTAATGATTAGTCAAGAATGCAAACTCTGTTTTATAGGAATCCAGAGATGGTGTTTGTATCCACCCCAATACTTTGGAGATATTTTTGGAGTAATTTCTTTTTTTCCTTTCCTCTTCTTTTCCTTTCTCCACTCTGATTTGTTAGTTTGTTTTCTTGCTGAGATGTGGTCTGTCTATATATCCCAGACAAACTTTGAATGCACAATACTCCTGCCTCAACCTGCCAGTGCTGGCATTGCAGGTATGTACCACCCACTTACCATACATTAAGATAATTATTATTTTCCTTAGCAGTAAGTTATATGGAGAGCACAGATACAACTTTTCAAAAAGCAGTCCTGTTATCTGGATTCAGAGATTAGAACTATAGATTTGGACCATATTATTTTATATATAATAAATGACTGTTTAGATAATGTTTTTAACTCAGAGGCCTTTTCATTAAAATTTGATTATATACATGCTCTTGAAAAACTTGTTTGATTGGGCTTTCAAAGGTAAAAATCATTAGGAATGGAATGTGGACTGCCCTGGGATAGAGCATTCATTTTCATTGTACTATTAGCCCCTACTGGCTTCTCTGGTTTCTGTCTTGACCTTGTCCACATGCAAGCCCGGGGTTTCTATTGAACACCACTATCCTGAAGCCATGTGCGTAACAACCTCAAGTCATGGCATGTGTGTAGAAACCATTGTCCACTGCGGATTTTGAAAGTACGAGATATAAGATAGAGATGTGCCTTATTTCAAAGACCGTGTTTCTCTATTTCTAGGTCACAAGAAAGGCAGTTGTCCTTTGGCTAAGTGGAGCGACCTGCCATTCATACTCCTAACTCTTAGATCTCTTTCAGCTCTTTAATTCAATTCAACACTGAGCAAAGAAGAAAAAAATTAACAAAGACACTGGGCACTGAACAAAGGTGCTGAAGAAGGCAAAAGAAATCTCATGTCTATGTATCCATCATCTATCAGTCTACCTACCTGCCTGTCTACTCACCATGCCATCCATCCAGCCAGCCACCCACACATCCATAGATAGACCCACTTATCCACCCATCGTCTGTCATCTGCCCTTCTTTCTATCCATCCTTATATCCGCCACTATTTATCCACCTACTCTTCCACTCATGTGCCTACTCATCTAACCATTCACCCATCTGCCTACCCACCCATCTAGCCATCCATTTACCAAGGTCCTCTGCCAAGTACATGGATTCCTTTATACCATCTTGTTGAAGTTACTCCCTGTGGTGGTTTGAATGAAAAATGGCCCCTGTAGGTACATATATTTATATGCTTAGTCTTCTGTTGGTGAAACTATTTGGGAGCAATAGGGAAGAAAAGCCTTGTGGGAGGATGTGTATTACTAGGGAGTGGGATTGAAGTTTCAAAAGACCACAGCTTTACCAGTTAGTGCTCTTGGCACCAGCCTCATAATGGTGGATCACATGTAAGCTCTTAGCTACTGCTCCAGCACCATGCTGGAAAGCCTGCTGCAACATCACCTGTCATGATGGCCAAGGACTCTATTCCTTTGGAACTGTGCCTCAAAGTAAATTCTTTCTTTTATAAGGAAACACTTGGTCATGGTGCTTTGTTACTGCAATAGAAAATTAATTAAGACAATTTGGCAGCTGGTTTTAAACACCCCCTCTGGCCCAAGCACTATGGGATATGAACTGAGCATTGGACAGCAAACATGATAACCTCCCCTTCCATCATTATCACAGTCTAAATGAATAATCCAGCGATCAATTTATTTCAACAGAGGTGATTGTGAAAAAGAAAATGATATAGAATGCTGTGAAGGCATCCAATCAGAGGCCACTACCCTAAAATTCAAAGCAGTTTCCATGGAAACACGGCAGTAATTAAAGCTCACAGGTAGCAATCCTTTTCCAAACCCTGGTCAGGTTCATCATATGTTTATTTTCCAAGTGAAGTAGTAATAAAACTTAAACTGTGGATCTATCACATTCTCAACTCTTTGGCAAAGTGCTTTTATACAGATGAACTATTTAAATCTCATAATAGAATAATATAAAAACTGGTGCTATGATTATCCTCATTTGTAGAGGAAGAAGCAAGAAGAATGGACAAAGAAAGTAAGTTTTTACCAAAGCAGCCAAATAAAGTAAAAATAAAATACCGATTGGCCTGGCTTGATTTGAGACACCCTTAGCCTTTACTTTAAGCTTGAGATAGACCTTTGCTGAAGAGGTCAGCCTAAGTAGCAAGTAGCCATATATTAAATACATAAGTGCACACGTGCACACACACACACACCACAACCACCACCACCACCACCACATTTATTACCTAACTTTAACAGTACTGAGCCGATCCAGCAGGAACACAAATAGTTCTGCCATAATGCTTTTTAGAATACATGGTGCAGTATCCAATCTCAGAAAGAAATTTTTAAGAATTGAATATCTCCACTTTATGTTGCAAAATAGAAACACATGGGCACCCCAGAATGCTTATCCAACATAGCTTGCCATGTTAGTATTTAAAATAGGCGAACATGTGCTGAGAGATATAAAGAAATGCAACTTTACAGACAATTTCTTCCCTGTTTAGTTCAACATTGATCACTTGCTGTAAAGTAAACACTTTGAAGTAAAAGAACTTAATGGGAATTTGGATCTTTCAGAAAAAAAATGGACATCAAAACCTTGCTGTGGGGAGGTGAGAAAAGGGAAAAGCAAGCAGAAACAGAAGCCCAAAGGATGATACCTTGGATAAGGGAATCCTTTCAGAGTGGGGCGTTCACATATGTAAGAAAGATCACTTTTTATGCCTTTGCTTTAAGCAAAGGGAGAACACAATACTTTCTTACATAATATAAGAGACACAAAAGTAGTATCTTCCCATGATTCCCTTCAGTACCAACAACTCATGGTTTTTTCTCAACCTTTGTAAGCACATCTTCCTGAGAAGGATTGTGATCCTTGAACTCAACAAGGAGAAAGAAGGAGTCCAGGAAGCATAAAAATCTCCCCAATCTCCCAAGAAGATGGAAAAACTTCCCTGATGCTTGAGTTTCCTCTTAGCCTTGGGAACTCTGAGCCATTTGACCTGAGATGATATGTGCATAACTTCTGCTAAAGTAATGAACATTTAAGAGTTTTCTTTTTTGAAGTGGAAACAATGCAATAAAACATCTTGTTTTGTCATTGTTTGTTTTTTATTGTTCTTTCATATTGTGCAGACAGAGAGAGTAGTGTTTTCAAGTACTGTGGTGTTGCATACAGTATCAGATGTTGCAGAACTGTATTTCTGAAGTATATTTAATTACAAAACAGCCTGAGCTTTCAAAAGAATAGGTTGCATAGATAGAGTCCTGAATGTGGAATAATGCCACTTTAATGACATCATAAATCATTACTATAAACAAAATAAGGTGGTTCTTTGGAATATATAACAAGTATGCAAAGCTCTTCACAAATGTTACGTTGAAAAGAAGGATTCTCAACTAAAAAGAAGATCATCATGAAAGCCTTGTGGAAACTCACATCTTCAGTCATTCATTCTACTAGTATTTGCCAAGAGCCTACTAGATCAGGGCACTCTGCTAGCTTCTCAGAATACTGTGGTGAATGATATAAAATGATCCTTTCCTGGGACAGATGCTCTATTATGGAAAAACATGATGAAAAATATTCAATACAATTTCGAGAAGGAGTACTCTTTTAGAAACAGAAAAGGGTGACTGGATGGAAATAGATGGCAGAAAGGGAGCATATAAAAGGCCATAAATGCTACTGAGAAATAATGAAACCAAGAAAGATCTTTGTAGTAGAATATAAGATGTTTTCTAAGGCTGCATATTCAAGAACAAAGACAAGTTCAGAGAAATCAGAAGAACTGAGAGATGAAGAATCTGAAGAGACACACTTGGAAAGACAGACTTGCTGCTTTATTCAGAAGTAGGAGGGAGGGCAGGCACAAGAAGCAGAATGGCCCAAGTTCAAATCCTACATCAACTCCTACTGAGCGGTATGATTTACTCTGCAAGCTGCCATGATTCTAAATGAAATTCAGATCAACAAACTGAAATCTATACCAACCTCAGAAATTTCTGTGAGGGTTTTTTATTCTTGGTGAGATTGTAAACTTCAGCAGCCCCTATGAAAATCAGGGTGGAGAATTCTCAAAGAGCTAAAAGCACATCTACCATACGACCCAGTTATACCAATCCTTGTTGTTTCCCCAAAGGACTGGGGATGGTAGAGCTTGTGAGTAGCCAGTAGCTGTTTAAGTAGATAAGGTCCACTCAATAGGAAGGAACTCATGGCTGGTACTATAAACCTACCCAGCCACCCATGGCTGGAGAAGTTATAGACCTGAGAGGAAAATCTACTGCTGCCACTATCCCAATCCAATACTATTTCTAAGTACAGTCTAAATACTTATCTTTATAGCCTCAGGTAAGTGTAGCTCTCACCCTCATCAAAGAACCTTCTTTTTGCCACAGATCTCCATAGATTGCTACGAAGACCCACAGCTGGTTAAAATGCAGAGAATAAAGGATGATGGGGTGTTCAACACCAACTGATACAGACACAATCCAACATTTGTGCCTAAGGCTTAAGGAAAATCACAAAAGAAGGGGTAGAAAAATTTCACAAGTTATGAGCTCAGGACACTTGTTGCTAAGCACAACAGGGAAAATGTACCCATAAAATCCCAACAAGGCTGCTGATAGCATCATGGCAATACTAATTGGCATAACAACTAGCATAATATAAATTCCATATGTCTCACCCCTGAATGAAGATCTACAGGTTGTCTGTGGTGGGAGGAAGAATTAATTTCCTTTAAAAGCAAGTTCCTATACATAGGGTGCCCAACTCCAAGGGTCAGACCTGGACCTGTGTACACATGAACAAAGTTAATAGAAGACTCCGTAGATGGTACATGCATATATATGTATATATACATATGTGTGTGCGTATGTGTACATGTGTGTATTTGTAGCAATAATAACTGAAGAAGAGAACATTTGGCAAGAGGGCCACAGCAGAAATTTGAGGGGTGAGAGGAAGAGGGGAATGTTATACAGTGTTCATGTATGAAATTCTCAAAAAGATTTAAATAAAAGTGACATTTCCATGATGGTTAAATTGACCATACATATAAAATTAGGCCAAAGCTTGGCATAGGGTAAGCAAGCGATCCATAGAATATGGTATTAGACAACAACACAATGACTGATGCCTTCAAAACAAGCTAAGGTGACTTTTCATTTTCTCCAGTGCCCATTGCCTTTTCAGGTGAAGTCACCTGGCTATTGCAAATTGGTTTGTCTGTCTGGTAAATGGTACCTGTCACATCATAGATTGGTCCGCTAACTATTTTCCCTTTTTAAAATAATAGAATCTATTTACAGCTATTCAGATAAGCAGGAGGAGAAAAAATATCTAGTGAAAACTAATGCAACTCACTTAGGACTAGGCACAAGTCATTTCCATTTCAGGGCTGGATTTCCTGAGGCTGGGAATCACATGCATGTGAGAGGAAAGAGGTCCAGGTAGTAAGTACATGTGTTTATATGAATGTCTGAATGACTGTTTCCTAGGGGAAAAAAAACATAAAAATAAATATTGACTCCTTCACTCCTTCATGGATTAACTATCTACCAAATCTGGCAAAGCAGCTTAAACGTTGACAAAATGTATTTCAGCCATTCCTCCTTCAGAAACACAAAAGAAAAGTTTTAAGCTTTGCATAAAACAATGCACAGAAGAGAAGATTAGCCATTTGGTGACCAAGGGCTCAGCCAGGAGAAAGTTGATTCCAGGAATGTAGACTGAACACAACAGACACAGGGCTAGTGGGACAGACAGCGCTCCTAAGACCATTTGATCCATGGAGTGACAGGTGTTCTTGGAAATGGGATCTGGGGTTTGGCTCAGACTGTGTCCTCTGTCAAAATAGAAACAAAGGCCTGGAAAATCACCACTGTGCTGACATTTCCCATTAACCTCTGGCATGGAATAACATGCTTTTATGTGCCCACAACTGCTGCTCAGCCTGCATCCCGACTCTTATCTTCATTTGCAGGTTAAAGAATTACCCTGGCCTCTGAAAACGCACCAAGAGCAAATAGTGTTGCAAGCAGAAGCTCAGTGGAGACTGAGATGGCCCTGCTGCTCACAGAAGAGGTCTACAGACAAATGTTTATGTGACTCACACACATCACAATGCCTGGCCTTTTTAAATCATAGCAAGTACTTTAGCACTTTTTGAAATCGGTATAGAGGTTGAACAGCCATCTGGCTAAGTGTGTAAGAGAATGGGAGATAAAGAATTGGGTGGAAGTTATGACCGCATGCCTTAGCTAGGAATCTAAGTGTGTTTGCGTTAGGAGTAAAAACTCAGAAGAAGCACCCAGAAAAGGGGTGGACAATAGAGGACAGGACTAACTTCATTAATGATAGGCATCTCAAACTGATGCAGATTCTTTTACTTGGCAGTGTATTGATGGTGATTCTGAGTGTGGTTGCATAGTCATTGATCAGACATAGCACAAATGAGGAAAAACATTTAATATATTTTATATAAAATCACAAACACATATTCCTTCAGGGAATATAAACCAAAATTACTTTATACTTACAAATTTTAACCCCATTAATTTCCAGCTAGATTTTGGCCCACATGACACTGTCCTACAAATCATGTAGTCCATAAAGAGAAATGTTATCACAACGAAGCAGATGTGGAGCCATGAAATGTCAGGAGGACTTGAAGGAAACCTGTATTTCTAAATGGCAACAGGTGGCCTTTGCTTTTCATGCTCATCTTAAGAGAGATCACAAATGCGAACACATTCTTCCTGCCAAGGTGATGATGGGTAATCAGGCAGGAGGTGAGAACAGGACCTCCCATAATGATGTTTCAAGTCAAAATATTTGAAAAGGTTACAAAAATTTGTTTTCTATGATACATTGTGGCTTTTAATTCTTTTATGAGGAAAATAAGTGTTCGATGTGTCATTTCTACTATTGTCTTATTTTATAGATCTCTCTCCCTCAAAAAATGGCTTTTGCAGAGAACTGTCAGGCATCCGATGAACCTGAGTGGCAAAGGAATGTTCAAGAGTCAAGTGATCGACAGGTCTTCTCTATAGAGAAGTCTAAAATTGTAAGGAAAGTTGAGCCTATCCACATTTCAATAGATACATTGTGATGTACTTAAAGGTATACAAAGCCTGACATCTCATTGTAAAACCAAGGTCTTTGAGCTCTGTACATAAGCCATTGTCTTATTGATCTTTAGTGACTGTGTTTTCAATTGTTCAGCTCTACCCTGCTTGAATAAGCTGGGTATTATATTCCTAGTGCATTAAAATGCTGATTGATGAACTAGAATCTTTTCCTGCAAAAATAAGAACTTTAGATTAAAAAAAAAAACTTCTACCAAAGCATCTAACTCATATTCCTACCAGAGTAGCCCTTTGCTTGCATATATTGTGTGGTACACTGTTACTTTATCTTAGATATAACTCAGTAAGAGCCTTCTACTGTCTATGTGCATTTGCTGTTCAAGAAAGTTCTTGCACTTTCGATGTGCAGTGGACTTGGTTTATCGTTTTCTTTCTAAGACTACCTAATAGCCCTCCATTTTGTCCCTAGGAAAAGTAGGCACATTGAAAAAGGAAAGGGGAAAAAAAGGAAACTGAGACAGAATTCACTGCCAGAAAGCGTCAAGAAAAAAACACATAGAGGGTTGAAAAATATAGTGGTATTTTACTTATTTTTTTAATAAACAAGGCTTGCCTGAAGATTGGAGAGTAAAACTAAGCCACTAGAGGCCAGGCAGTGGTAACACACACCTTTAATCCCAGAATTTGTGGGACAGAGCCAGATGCATCTCTATGAGTTCTAGACCACCCTGGACTGCACAAGATCAATGCAGAAACAGATCCAAGAGGTGGTGGCTCACACCTTTAATCCCAGTACTAGGGAGTCACTCACCTTTAATCCCAGCACTAAAGGGGAATATAAAACAGGAGTAAACAGTGGCTTAGAACTCAGTCTGCAGTCACCCAGCCTTGTAGAGGAAAGAGTTTTCTAGTGGCTTGGCTGTTTTGCTTTTCTGAACTTCAGCTTCAATCCCAATATCTGCTTCTGAGCTTTTATTATTTGTGCTACAAAAAGATGGCAATTAACCCTACTGCAGCATGTATCAAGCATGATAACCTTGACTAGTTGATCTCTGCAGCAGCAGATGGACCTGTATCCAATACCTCAGTGTTTCCAATGACCCATTATTGATTCCTGCACTCTCCACTGTCTTGTTTCACTCGCTGATAGCCTTCAGTTGTTCTTTACTTCAATTGAGTAAATAGAAGATGAAATCACTGGGAATTCTAAAGGAAAGCTGTTACACTCAAGGGACAGACAAGAATATCATTTTTCCAAAGGTTCATAAAGGAATTATGTATTCAAATATTCATTTCAAAGATTTTCAACAGATGTCTCATGGTTCTATTTCATTTCATAATTAAATCTTTTATTTAATTAATCTATCAAAATAAATTCACAACTTAGGCCAAATAATACCTGCATTGTGTTTTCTGTTGTATTATTAACATGCATAGTTAATGACAATTTCAATGATAAATTTTGAGTGATCAAACTTCCTATTAGAGCTAAGGGATGCAATGATTTTTATTTTAAGGTCTACAAAGATCCCTTGATTCTAAGACTTTTAAATTTTTTCTGTAACCTTCTTTAAGTTCAAAAGTGAAGAAGTATGAAGGTATTGACTATTGGATAGGTCAGTCCTCTATCCTACATATTAAAGGAAACTTAAGAAGCTCTGCCACCTTCAATAGATAGCTTTAGAAATACTCAGAACTTTTAACTTACCTTTTCTTATTTCCTTATAAGAATTTTCTATAAGGAATAATTTATTCTTATCAATAAAACATGTATGCACTGTGGGAGAATACAAAAACATTAAGAAAGAGAATGAATGACATTTATTCCAAACCAATGACTCCTCTATGCTCTTTGTCTGAGCATGCATTTCACTCTAATGAAAATCTCTATAGTTTTATTATTATGCAAAATAATAAAGAAAGGCTTTAAGTCATTTCTTTCTTACTTTTTAGGGGGATCAGGATACAACCTTTTTTTCTTAAAGCATGTTTTCAATTAGCTTACAAACGAATGGGGGTTCATATAGCCCAGCCCCTCCCCTCCATTCTCCTATTCCATTGCAGAGCATCACCATATAAGCCTTTAGTATCCTCCTGCTTTCGCATATCTCATATGTTTTACTCTCCAGCTCCTTCCAGTTTGTTCTTTCTACTTCATGTTTTCATTTAAAGATGTGAGCTCTCTTCTTCCTGCTGCTGTCTCCATGCCTGTTGCTTCTTGTCATTCTTTCCCACCAAGATGGACTCCTAGCCCTCTGGAATCATAAATCCAGATAAACTCTTCTGCAATTGCTTTAGCAATGATGTTTTATCAAAAAAAAGTAAGTAATAATTCAACTCCACTGTTATCCCACCAGTCTTGACTGAACGCTACGTAGAAATTATCTGAGACATTAACTTTCAAATTTGGTGCAGAACAAAGGCTGCTGAGGCCAGAAGGCCATTTTCACATTACTCTTCTTATTCTGCCAACTCTTCTCTTCGTAAGTTCTAATAACTTGAATGCTATTTCACTCCAGATAAAATAATATACTTAATACCCATTTCTGAGATCAAAGTAGAATTCAGTACTTTTGAGTAAAGTCAAAGTGGTGTTCAAAAGACTGGTGAGCAGATAGATCTATTGCACTGACATTCACCTTGAGAGGATAAAAGCATCAATAAAAGTCAAATAAGAGGAAACTCTCTAACATCAATCCTTTTCCATCCCCACTCTCTCTGCTCAGTTTAGCTTTCTCTTAGTCTACTTTGTGTTGCTTTAACATAAACCCACAGATATGATTTATGATGAAAAGAAATTTATTTGGTTTTTATTTCTGGAGGTTGGTAAGCCCAGGAACATAGTGCCAGCATCAAGAAAGGGCGTCCTTGCTATTTCAGCCTATGGTGGGAAATGAAAAAGACAAAGGAAGAAAACAAAGATCAAACTTGTAATGTTTCAACATCTCCCCTACTGCAAACAGCATGCAGTGGGTTGGATTAGAAGTGTGTTCCATAGGCTGAAATATTTGTATAATTGCTCAGTTGATGATGCTGTGTAGAGAGGTTATGGGACATTCAGAGGTGGAGACTTGCTGGAGGAAGCACATCACTGGGGGTGGCTTGGGGGGGGTTAATGACATTACCTTGCTTCCTGCTTCATCTCTCTTTCTTATTCCTGTGTGTGAATGAAAAATGTGATCAGTCATATTCCTACTTCTTCCTTTCCCCCTTTGTGATGGACTTTCAATTCCTCTGGAGCCATAAACCAAAATAAACCCTTCCATGTTTTGCTTTGAAACACTGAATTTTATCATGACAACAGGAAAATCATCAATAGACAGCAATTCAAAGTGGAATACTCATGATCTAGATGATATCCAACACTGTGTGTACTGAAGATTACATTTCCCAAACATGCTTTTCCTGTGACTCAGTCAGACCACATCAGGCTTCATTCACAGACTATACTCTCAACAATCTGGAATCCATAAGTCACACCCATCTCCTGCAGGGATTATGTGTCACCCTTATTCCCATGGTAATCACGAGAAAATAAAGCAGTTGTAAGAGGGTCTATATGGCTTTGTAGTAAACTCTTCTATGGGTTTCTTGCACATACCCATTAGATTATTTATGATCATAGAGTTATGAAATCAGAAGAAGCCAGAGAAGGCACCTGGTATAATCCAACTCTTTTCAAAAGAAATAAACCCTAAGAGAGTTAATACTACTCATCTCAGATTTCATGGGTAGTAAAGCAGTTGGGGAAAGATAAAATCTAAAGGTTTCCATTCCTGACTCTGAACGTCTAACCTTAGACTATTTCAACTCAAGGGAGAAAATACAGAAATAGATGGCTACTCCCCAAACCAACTTGGCTCAAGTTAGTTATTTCTACAGCCTGAAAATACAAGAAGCTACTAGGAATACTTAAGAAGTATAAGGCTACCAATAATATATAAGAATTTCAAAAGAGATTTACCAAAGAATTGCAGCCAGATATATAAGATGACAAATTTCAGCCATAAACAAGAAGACGATATGTAACATATCAAACTCATTTAAACCATGGAAGTCAAGAATGAAAAAAATGTGCAAAACATTTAGAAACAGATTACTCTTTTCTCCTTTAGATGCCAGTTTACAGAAAACTGCTCAGCCAATAATTTTCTTTATAATTCCATTATATTGGCAATTATTGGCAATATACCCATCATTTGCAAGGAGGGCCTTACATGTAAAGCCACAATTAATTCTCAACTCATTTAATTCTCACAGTGAGAATGTAGAAAAGAAGACAAAGTGGTAGAACGGGAGTTGGGCCATGTCTGAATGAATCCAAACATTTCTCTTTCAGCATGATTGTATTTAGACTCTAAACTACTGGGATAGGAGGACTGAGATATAGTTACTGTAATGTTGTTAAAAAAAAATACCTGAGTGTCTCCTAAAATTGCATACTGCTCAGGGCATCAGCAATTATTTGAACAGGCCATTGCAAATAAGTACTACTTAATAGATCAATATTAAATTGGAGGAAAATCTGTAAGGCAGTACCACAAAGTTTTACCTATGGTGGAATGCTCTTGACTGCATTGATCAATCTATCAGATTAAAATGTGTATGTCTATGGGGGGTGGGGGTATTTACAACACACACAATGAAGAAAGTAAGCAATATAGTGGTCAACCAAGAGAAGGTCAAGAATGCTGTTACAAAACTAATTAGTAAAGATTCAAGAAGTTTGAGCATGGGGGCTGAAGAGATGGGTCAGAGGTTAAGAGGAATGGCTATTTTGCAGAGAACCTGGCTTCAACTCCCAGGGCCCACAAAGTGGCTCACACTTGTTTTTAATTCCAGTTCCAAGGAACCCAATACCCATGTGTAGCCTCCATGAGCTCTGGATATACACCTGGTGCACAGACATGCATAGGGACAAAACCCTCATCACATAATTTTTCAATGTTTTTTAAAGAAGTGCAAAAGTGATTCCTACACCCAACTTCAAACAAACAAACATAAAATAAAATAAAAAAAATAAGTCAGAGAGTCCCAAGGTGAAGACTATTCTTTTAAAACAAATATCAATGACTTTTATCTTTATACTATCCAAGTGCAAGATCTAGACATAGACTATCTGTGATGCCATACAGGATGACAAAGTTGGAAGTAGATGTAGGTAGAACTAGACTATGGGCAATAGACCTGTCTTGAAAGAAACAAATTTGAGATTAACCATGTGGAATGCTGATGTCTCACTATGGGGGGGGCTGGGCAGAGCAAAGGTAAACCAGTATAAGGCAATGGGGATGCCAGGAACAAATGGCTTTAGTGCATGCTGGTGGATTTAGAGCCAGGAGAACAAAGCAGAACTCCCGAATGACTAAATTGGCTATGAGCAGCTGTAGACAGAATGGTGACAATGAGTGTGGGCTTGTTCTGATACAATTTTATTTATAGACAGTAGTATTTAATTTTCATATAATTTCCACCTGTCAAAAAATGTCATTCCTCTTTGGATATTTTTCAAAGCATTTAAAAATTTAATAGTCCCTCTGCCTTACCCCAACCCTACCCCACCAGGCAGACAGCTGCTTCTTTTCATGTAGTAGTAAACATGCCCCTGAGACAAAATGACATGATGGTGAAGGTCAGGATTTGGTTGTTTTGGGTTTCTGGTCACCAGGGCTGTTACAACTCCATTAAATTGGATAAAATATATTTCTTGACCTCAATTATATAGTCTATGTGTTACAGTGTACTTCTTCTGTCTAATGGAGAGTTCCATGGCACAGCGTAGGCTAACAAGAGTATACTTGTTATCAATAGAAAAATATCTTAGGATTACTATTCCTGTGATGAAATACCATGATCAAAGCAACTTGGGGAGGAAAGGATTTATTTGACTTATACTTCCATATCATTGTTCATCTTTGAAGGAAATCAAAACAGAAACTCAAACAGGGCAGGAATGTAGAGGCAGGAGCTAATGCAGAAGGCATGGGGGTGTTGCTTACTGAATTATTCCTTTTCATTATAGATTTGCATAAGAGCGATGACTAAAAAACACATGGCAGAGTCAGTGCTAGGCTGTCCTGAAATATTCTCTGCCAGTGTCATTAACCCAACACTCTTCACTTTACTTTCAGGAATTTTTTTTAGTCAAAGGCAGAAAGCAGCCACATTCATTGTCAAAATATCACAAGAACGGTCTCTAGGCCATATACCAATAATCTTCTTCTCTGGAACCTTTTGAACCAGGCAGTCATAATTACATTGCTCTTATGACTACCATCTTCCAAGATCCTTCTCGCATGGCCCATGAAGCCTCAGTTAAAGTGTTTGACTCCCTTCCTAATTTAAAGACTCAAAGTCCACATTCTGCCACAAGCAGCACAGTCAGGCGTATCTCAGCAATACCCCATGCCCTGGCACCAACTTCTGTAACCACATGCCAACTCATGATTCTCATTCCTCTGCTTCCTTCTGCAAATCCTATTGGAGTAAAATTGTCTTGAATCTCAGAAGAGACTTTGTATTTTAGACTTTTAAATGATGTTTAGGGAACTTTTGAGATTGGACTGAGTGTATTTTTGCATTATGATATGGATACAACCCTATGGTGGGCAGGAAGTGGAATTGGGTGATTTGAATAACAATGCTTCTTATAGGCTAATGATTTGAATGCTTGGCCACCAGGGAGTGGAACTGCTTGAAAGGATTAGGAGGCTTGAAGTCTGTCACTGAGGGTGGGCTAAGAATTTTCAGAAATTCATGTCAAGCCCAGAATCATTCTCCTCCTGCTACCTGAAGATCCAAATACAGGACTTTCAACTGGCTGCCATGTCTGCCTCGGCACTACCATGTTTCCTACCATAAGGATAATGTTCTAAACATCTGGAGCTGTAAATAAACCCCAGTTAAATGCTCTCCTTTATAAGAGTTGCCATTGTCATGGTGTCTCCTCACAACAATAGAACATTGGCTAAGACAGAAGGTGATGTGCATCAGCTTTCATGAACAAAATCCTGCCAATATGGAATAGGGTGACGCCAGTAAGGAATATTCTGTGAAATCAACTGGTGTCTTCATTACCATGGAGAAGGCTAAGGCCACTTGAAGGATAGAGTCAAAGGTTCTAACTTGGCATCACCTCTGATGAATCTGATGATATCTCTGTATTTTCGATAGGCATGAACTATGAGAAATACAACTCAATTAAGATTATCAGCAGTGACTTCTGAGTTTAGCCCTGTTGGCCAAGACCATTTATGACATTATGGAAGAACTCATGACCATATTTCATGTCATCATTACCACTCAGAAGATCATGTACATCCCCTCTGGGAAACAATGGCATGATGATCAAGAGGTTGCATAGAACATCATCGCTGTGTTCAAGATGGTGCACAGAGTTATCTTGTGGAGCTGAATGGATAGCTCCCTGGCATGATATTTAGCATTCTCAACTCAAAAGTGTCTATCACAAGCAGATCTGATCTGCCTCATTGGAAAAGCTACTAAAGATGATGGTATTATCAAGGTAATAAAGTGAACATTAGCAGACCCTTTAAAAGGCATCTTAGGTTACACCGAGGACCACTTTAATTTAACAATGACATCCATTCTTCCTCTTTGGATTCTGGACCTGGCATTTCCCTCAAAGACCACATTATCCAACTCTTTCATCCTCACCAAGAGGTTCATGATGCACTCAGCCTTCAGAAAGAAAGAGTCCCTGTGTCATCCACTCTAGGAGGATTTAAGAGGAAAAAGGAGACCCTAAACTACTGGAAAGTCCATACCCCAACTTGGCATCCAAACAATTAAGAATTTCTATTCCTTACAGTTTCTATTCTAGACCTCATGATGTGGGAACCAGGGTCAGGGACAGCCTTTGTCTAAAACCATCAATAAGGTTTGCTGGATTGTCAAAAAATGAAAATGCAGAAAGCACTCAACAAGCAGTTCAAATAAGGCAGCAGGTGACAGTTACCAATTCCATTGATAGACCATGGTTTAATGAATTAATATTAAATATTTTAGGAAACAGAAGTAACATAAAATGGATTTCAAGAGAAGAGTAAATTCTATGATAATTCTCTGACAATATGGTCATTTTAGAATAAATCTAGAGTAAACCTCTAAAAATTAATTTTTAAAACAGTGTCTTACTATGTAGTCCTGGGTTGGAATTCACTGTGGAGACAAGACTGGACTTGAAGTCACAAAGATCTGCTCATCTCCCACATGCTGGGATAAAACAATTCTTAAAAATTAACACTGAAAAAAATCTCAGTGGTGCTATAGAAATGTATGCTAAGAACTTACCATTAAGGTACTGTGATTGGGTGGTTCACTTAAAGATGTAATGTATAATTAAGAAATACAGGTTAATAGATAGTCATCTAAAATACTCAAGATTGCAGCCATATTAGTTAGGTTTTCTAGATATATCAAGATATATTTCAGTTAGATAGGAATTCTTCAAATCTTTCATAGATCATCAGAATATGGCATTTAAAATGCTTAAGAACTTAGGACTTTTCATGACAATGAGACACAACTGCTCCTGGCAGAACCAATTACTTCAAGAGGAAAATGGGCATTAAAGAGGCTTTTTATGGAGTTTGCTAGCCATTTGGGCAAGAAACTGCTTTTACCTGAACTGCTTGCTGTTATGCTTGATGAAGTAGACATGCAGGACCCAAAGAACTTCCCTAAAGAAGGTAAGAAAATCTTTCCGGGTTCCTGCTTTATGAAAAAGTCTGCCAGACATTCTGCAGGATACAGAAGAAAGTGACTGAAAAACTGTCAATATAGATGAAACTGTCTTTGAAATTTCCTGCTTCCTGGAAAAGGCTGCCAGACACTATGGGCCTGTAGGCTAAAGATTAGTGCCTACAATGTTACAGAAGAACTTTGGGTGACTGTCCAGGCAGCAAGATGTCTCTGTCAATTCTAGAGTTTTGAAACTTGCTTACAATGTACTTCCTGTTTACTTTGGTAATATTATATCCTTCTGGAGTCTTTGATGGAGTTGAAGAATACATAGTTATAGTTTCCTTAGTTGTGGTAAAAGATAAAGTAGATATAAATATTGTAACTGTAATTCTGTTTTGTTATATGTNATATTATATCCTTCTGGAGTCTTTGATGGAGTTGAAGAATACATAGTTATAGTTTCCTTAGTTGTGGTAAAAGATAAAGTAGATATAAATATTGTAACTGTAATTCTGTTTTGTTATATGTAGTTTTTCTATGTTAAAGTTAAAATCTTCCTTTTTATTTAAACATAAAAGGGGAGGTGATGTGGGATTCCCCTCTGTATGCTGTGAATACCATTAGTTTATAAAGAAACTGTTTTGAGCCTGTAGCAGGGCAGAGCAGAACAAAGCTAGGTGGAGAAAACTAAACTGAATGCTGGAAGAAAGAAGGCAGAGTCAGGAAGAAGCCATGTAGCCCCTGCCAGAGACAAACATGCTGAAATTTTGCCAGTAAGCTATAGTCTCAACGGTGATACACAAATGAATTGAGATACGTTAGTTTAGGTTATGAATTAGCCAGAAATACGCTTAAGCTATTGGCCAAACAGTATAGCAAATAATATAGTTTCTGTGCAGTTATTTCAGGAGTCTGGGCAGCCAGGAACACACAAGCAGACTCTTACAACACCCAAGGAGATAGAGACTTGTCCTATTATAATGAAAGGAATTTCATCATTCCATAGTCAAATAATTTCCATGAAAATGGGGGTATTAGGGATACAAGAGCATAGAACATGTGCTAAGAACACCTCGTAACATAACTGGGTGTCCAGCTACATTATTTTTGATTGCAATATAAGACTTATTTACATCCAATCAAAACTAGGGAGAAGTCTTTTTGTTTTGAGTCAGGGTCTTACTACCTAGTTCTGGCTGCACTAGAACTCACTGCGTAGATCAAGCCGTTTCCAAACACAGAGTTCTGTCTGCTTTTCCATCTTGAGTACTGAGATTAAACTTATGCACCACCATGCCCAGTCTCAGAAAAAGTACAATGATGAGGTTAATTTTTAGTTTTAACTCTATTTTCTTTGTTTTAATTTTGTTCTTGTTGTGCTTAGAAGTGGGATGACACTGAGGCAGAAATGGCAGTGTACTCCTTGTCGAAAGACAATCGTGATAGAAAAGCCCATCAGCTTCTTTATGAGATATGTACTTTAAAGGCATACACACACATACACACACACGCACACACACACACATGCACATGCACACACTGGGGGGTAAGGCAAGGGAATGAGGGAGTGAAATAGGGAGGGAGTGAAAAAGAGAGAGAGAGAGAGAGAGAGAGAGTGAGAGAGAGAGACTCCTGAGCTCAGTACTAGGACATTGCTGGGTTGATCTTTTTATGAATCTCGTACAACAATTAATTCTGAATGCCACTTCCAGCAAGTACTACTTTCATTCAAATACTGTGTTTGCAAACATGGAATGTAGTTTACTAATTTCTAGGAGAAAGATGCTAATGCCAGTTCTAAGGCAGCAGTGAGTGAGCTTTGTGGTTGTGTATTACATGAGAGAGTCTTCCACCATCCTTTTTACATTAAAAGATCTCATCTTCTCCACTGGTTCTTAAAAGCATAGCATCATCTGGTCATGTGACAATATGAAGACACAACTCATAAATAGTAAATGCAACTTGGATTTTCTTATATTTGAAAACAAGAGTGGCTGAGAGCTTCCCTGCCCCCCGCCCCAGGGACCCAACATTATTTATGAGAAAAAGTTTGGAATTTCAAGTGGAAAGCACAAAGGTTGAGAAAGATAGTGTCTCAGCATTCAAGATTCTCATGACCCATTAGTGAGAAAGTCAAGTAAAAAAATAATGAAAAGCAATATTTATGGGGCATTTATTTCCCCCATGGGTATAAGCTAAATGTTTAACGCGCATTTATGCATTGATCCTCACCTTAAATGCTCAGCAGAGATGCTATTTAGAATATCCATCTTACAAATGGAGAAATGAGGGCAATACAAAGTGATCTAGCTCAGAGCAACAGTACCAGAAGGAAGCAGAGCCTGAGATAAAATACAGAGTCTGGCTCTGGAATCCACATCCTTCACTGTTAAAGTGCATTGTCTTACCAGTGAAATATGGAGGGAGTAAACCCAGATGTTGCAAAGCTCAAAAGAGAGATGTGCATTTCATGACTCCAGATTGCCCTCAGGGGCAAGCAGTACCTGGACTAACACCTAGTAGAGCAAGTCTATAGAGATTTCAGCAATTAGAGGGACCATGGGAATTATCTTTTCTTTTGAGATTGTTAGGTAATCATGAGATAAATACAGTCTAAATATACAACTGTGGTCCTACAAGTTTATGAAGTAGCTAAATAACCACTGTTACCTAGTCATGTCATAGCTGTCCTGATATCATCAATGCATTATTCATGTGTTTGGGGGGATGTGCTTTCAAACAAACCCACAAGAGCATACACAATTATGTATAGTATGTGAGAGCTAATAAGGTCAATATTTTATATAATGTTTTAAGATTTATTTTGTATTTTTATTGATGTATATGTCTATGTGTGTATGCCACGTGTGTGTATGTATACTCATGGAAGCCAAAAGAGGGCATCAGATTCCAGGTTCTGAACCACCTGATGGGGTGTTAAGAACTGAACTCAGATCCTCTGCAAGAGCAGTGAGTATTCCTTAACCACTGTCCATCTCTTTAGCTCCTGTGTATATATTACATAATAAGCATGTGAGTGTCATGTGTGTGTACTACATGATACCTTTGATAGCATTCTTCTATTTATGATAGCATCTTACATAGTACTTCATATTACAGTGACACAATCATAAAACTCATGCCTAACACTCATCACACCATTCCCTTTTGTGATTTATCTATTTATTTACTATCTGTGAGAGTATGTGTGCTGAAGGTGTGTGGTGTATATGTATCTCATATACATGCACATGTAATGTGTGTGTGATGCATGTACCCATGCTTGAGATCTGGGATCAAAGGAAGGTATCAGATGTCCTGATCTATAACTTTCCAACTTATTCTCTTTCATCTTTCATTGAAGCTGGAGCTAGGCTTGTATCCAACGAGCCCCAACAATCCTCCTGTTCCCATCCCCACAACACCAGTGGTACAGGCACATATAAGGCCATGCCAGGTTTTTTGTGTAGATACTAGAAATACACACTCCAGTACTTATACTTGTTGAGGGCTTTCTCAACAAATGACCTTTCCCACTAAGATATCACTCATATTTTATGTTTGACTTAATCTCATATAGTTTTGTACAAAATGGATATAGGATCAACTAACTATATCATACACACACACACACACACACACATTTATCTATATAAATACACACACACTTAGGTACCTGGGAAAATTTGGGGCATTGTTTCTATGCAGATTCTGGGACTCCATCATAAGTCAATAAAGAAAAAGAATTTGTGAGGATAAGAATGGAAAGCTACACATTTGGAAAAAGCAGACAAAGTGTAAGAGTTGGAAACTGCTGAAGTCCATGACCTTTACAATTCTTTCCAAACCTGACATTTCAACTCAACCTTATCTGATTTCTGTCTTAGTCAGGATCACTACTGCTGTAAGGAAACACAATGACCAAAGGCAAGTTGGGAAGGAAAGATTTTATTTTGCTTACACTTCCACATCACAATTCATCATCAAAGATCAGTCCAGAAACTAAAGCAGGCCAGGCATCTAGAGCCAGAACTGATGCAGAAGTCATGTAGGAGTGCTGCTTACTGGCTTGCTCCTCTTGGCTTGCTCAGCCTGCTTTCTTATAGAACCTAGGACCACCAGCCCAGCAGTAGCACCACCCACAATGGGCAAGGCCTTCCCACATCAATCAATAATTAAGAAAACCCCTACAGGTTTACCTATAGCCTGATTTTATGGAGGCATTTTCTCAACTGAAGTTACATCCTCTCAGATGACTCTGGCTTGGGTCGAGTTGACATAAAAACTAGCCAGCACAGTATCCATAAGACTAAAGCAAGAGAGGAAAAGACGAGCAAGAACACTGGAGAACAGAAAAGTAAAAAGCAGTCTGGCAGACACTGGGGCAAAGGACTGTTTTAATGATACCTAAAAAGTAGAAAAGGAAGCTTTTACGTGTTATTTTTAAGTAACTTAAAAACAATACTATCATATTCTACCTTAATTTCGGCCCAGGTCTGCAAATCCTACTTCACAGCCACCACAGGCTGAATATCTCCTCATTTTAACTCATGGGATTTCACTGTAGTTCAAGTGTCTCATGTGAACTGATGACTTATGAATGATGTATATGGGTAGATTATGTTATATTTAGTTTATAGTAACAGCATGTAAGATTTATGTGAAGTAGACCAAAAATAAACAAAGTCTAAATATTCCCTAGGCTCCAACATCTAACGCAGTGGTCCTCAAACTGTAGGTCATGAACCCTTTGGGCTCGAATGACCCTTTCACAGAGGTCACCTAAGACCATCAGAAAAGACAAATATTTAGATTATGATTCATAACAGTAGCAAAATTATAGTCATGAAGTAGCAACAAAATAATTTTATGCTTGGGGGTCACCACAACATGAGGAACTGTATTAAAGGGTCACAGAATTAGGAAGGTTAGAACCACTGATCTAACATGAATATATTCATACATATGTACATGCATGAGGTGTATGTACAAACTACAGGACAACATCAGACATTATTCCTCATGACATATCCGTCTTATTTTTTGAGACAGTATTTCTTACTGGGACTTGAGATTCAGCAGTTTGGTTGGACTGGCTGGCCAGTAAGCCTCAGAGATTTGCCTGGCTCTGCCTCACCAGTGCTGAGGTTACAAGCACATGCTACTACACCTGGGGACTGCAGGAGATCAAACTCAGGACCTCACATTTGCATTCCAAGTTAGGCCAACTGAGGTATCTCCCCTACTTCACAGATCATGTCTTTAATGGATTGGTTCCTTGAATTTTGAGATAGAAAATCTGAACAATGGACAGAAAGTATTTTAAGGAACAATAATGGATTAAAACTCACGCACAGAGGAGGAGGAGGTGAAGGAGAAGGAGGCGAGAGGGGGGAAGAGAGAGAAAGAGAGAGGCCAAAGTTTACTCATAAAAGAAGTGAAAGAAGTGGTATAAGAAAAACAATCGGGCATTAAAAATGAAGAATCTGTTTAAGCTATGAAGAGAAATGTGGGAACAGAGAGTACTTTGGGGTCAGGTACTGATCTGGCAATGTTAGACAGAACTAAGGAAAGATAATTATATTCATAAAGGTTGAAGGGAGTTTGAAGTTGCTCTGACCTGACCTCATGCAAAAGATTCCAATAAAATTTTGACTGTTTAAACTGCATTGGATTTATGGCTTCTATTTTCCTTCTAAAGGAGCACCAGGCAAGCACCCACAGGCAGAGGACCAGTTGTGGGGGATAGGGTCATACACAGTGGCCTTTGTACATTCTGAGATCACATCCAAAGGACCTGTCTAAAAATACCCTTCATCCTTGTGCCTGTAACAGCGCCTGATAAAAGTTCGGTATTTGAGACCACAGACCCACACAGGACATTTCCACTATAAAGAGAATAATTTCTACTTAGCTATGTCAGGTAATTCGCTGAAGGCTTGTCAAGTACACCTTTACAGAATTTCAAATTTAACAGAAACTTGTGAGTTATTTTTTGTGTACCATCTCTTTGTCTCTTAAATGGATTTACTTAAAGTATCTGGACTCATATTGACTATGTTCTTACTAGAAGTTAATATGAATTTTATAAAAGTGATTTCTCCTACATATAAACAGAGTTACAAGTGTATTTCATAGCTGCAGTGAATTCGATATGAAAATAAGACAGATGGGTTTGAATCCTAATTGCCTACATTATCAACTGCAAAATATTGAACAAGTTTCTTATTTACTCTCAGTATTAGTACCTGAAACATACAGCAAGATACAATAGCTACAGCATGAGACTGCTGGTTAAATAATGATTTGATTTTAGACAAGTATTTAGCTCACAGAAAGCACACATGTACACACACACATACACATACACACACACACACACACACA
>LOEQ01003692.1:180858-192650 GCA_001685075.1 Bramus lutescens | reverse complement strand
CTGGGAGAGGGGACATTGTCCTCTAAAATTGCTTCCAGCTGTCATGGGGGCGATATTCTTCCTAGAGAGTCCTGTGAAAGTAAATGATGGATAAATTCCAAGATTAATATTTGGTCTGGTAAAACTGCAAATAGTCTCTGAGTGTTTTGTGGAGGTCTGGCCAGTGAGTGTTTTGTGAAGGTCTGGCCAGAATGTTGTAAAAGATGTGCACCATTTCTGCTAACCAAGTTGGAACTGTCTTGTGCAGCTGGTACAAAAAAACAGGTCTTCTAGTAGTGCTATCAGCATCATGACATCATATTAACCATGTGGAGTTGTTGTTGTGGGACCCCATCTTCTTCCTGGAAACTTCAAAGATTACTGCAAGGAAATTTATTGTTTCCTATGGGAAACTTAAGCATTATCTATATAGACATATACAGACATATATATTCAATGAAAGGTATGATAATGACAGAAACAGATATGAGGAAAGGCAAAGAAAGTTTAAAAATTATATTATTATTATTATTATTATTTAATAATAAGACAGGGTATAGTACCGAGAACTCATGAGACAGAAATTCTGGGATTCCTCTTACCAACAGGCATGGAATTGGAGAGGGGCTGGAGAGATGTCTGCGATTCTGATGCAAGCGTGCAGGCTGGCTGTAGGGGAGCCGACAACGGGGTGCATGGAATGGGGGTACACAAAGATGCTGCTGTTTGCGGTCCAGACCTGAGGCACGAGCCAAGGGCACAGTGCCGAGTATGACCACGAGTGTGGGTGTGGGCTGGAGCGTGGGCGCAAGCCCTGCTGGTGGTGCTCAATGTTCTTAGGTCCCCTTGCTCTCTGCCAGGAGAGAACTGCGCATGGTGGGGGCGTGAGGTGGTGTGGGCATCTATGCCCAAATGAACGCAGCATGGCCCCAACTGGCCAGAGCCTTAAAGGGCTCTAAAAAGCCCCACGTTGTGCGCCAAGTGTAAGTGAAGGCATATTCGACCGGTATGCTAAAATAACCAGACCAGCTCAAAACAACAGATATAATTTAATAATTGAAAGAACGGGAAACTCGCGCTACCGGAGAAGGTCCAAAGTCCAAACGGGCCAAAGTCACCGCGCGCAGAGAGCCCGTGCACCTCTCTACCCCTGTTTATCTGTCTACCGGGTTCCAGGTGGCACAGCCAAGCCAGATGTGATTGGCTGAGCTTCCCCATCACCCGGGGCCCTGAGTTCAACATCTAGCAGGGGAGAAACTGCATGATATGGTTCATATCTATAACCTACATGAAGGCAGGAGGATCAGAAGTTCAACGGTGTCTTCTTACTACATGGCAAACTCAAGGCCTGCTTGGGATACATGAGACTCTGTCTCAACTAAACAAACGAGAATGTAAGATACCAAATGAACATTTGGCATGAAGTCAGTTGTAGAAACTGCCAGAAGTGGGAGCCAAAGGTGAGTAGAAAGGGGGAAGAGAAGGGTTAATATGGGAAGAGCAAAGGTAACTGAAGGGTTGAGGCTTGCTTTTTCAAGTAGTACTTTTACAGAAAACTCTTGTGACTTTCCAAATGAATAGACTGACTAACCATATATTAACAGAATATCTGAAATTACAAAGAAGTTTATTTCTATTTGGCCAGTGGATTGCATGTGGCTGACTTGTTGCTGCCTATGAACTGACGAATTCGCAGTTAGCTTTGACATTTCAACTGTGCTTTCTCAAGGCTGGAGGCATGGAAGGGTTTTTATCTCATTAGCATGGCAAAGAATGCATCTGTCTCGTCTCTGACACCTCTCCTGCCATTGACTCTGCACAAGTCAAGGGATCACACAGATAAAGGGATTTAACTGCAATGATTTAGGCAAGGAAGGGGCTTCAAAGGGATATTATCTGAGCTGGCTCTTTTTATCTATATAAAATTAACATTCATGATGGTAGATGGGTAGCTTAAATGATAAAAATAAAATATTGTTCCCCAGGGGACTGCACACAAAACTTGGAAATACATACTCTGAGAATTTGACTATGCTTAGGTCTAAAAGTTCTTAGGAGACATCGAAGACATAACAACTGTGCTTGCACCCGAGGAGCTAACAGGTGGTCATTAACTTTGGAACATTCTCAGTGGAAACACAAATAGTGTATCTAAGACTATAGAGCAAAAATGATGGAAGCTATCGAGATAAATATGTGGATAGAGAGCTTCACACTTTTAATGCAGTCTATCATGAAAGTTGTGAAATCAGAGAGGTATACAATTTCTCAAGAAAATCACAGTGGGGAGAAGTAGAGCCAGTATCTGAGCTCTAGCCTGCTCCATAGCTCTCATATCACCATAGCATCCTAGTTTAAAGCTTTTCACTGGGAATCAGTTTCATTTTTAAAAAATTCATTATTATTATTACTGTAAACATGCACACATGATATGTGCAACAGAGTGCACATGCTTTAACTTAGTCAACTCAGTTCTCTCCTTCTACCTATGTGACTTCCAAGAATTGAACTCAGGTCACTAAGCTTGTTTGGCAAATTCCTTGCACACTGAGTCATCTTGTTGGTCCAAAGTATCTATAATTATTGTTTATTGTTGTTAGGGTTTTAAAAAAATGTATCTTTTAAACCACATATAATATATTTTAATTATATAATATATAGTTGAAAACAACAAATTATGTGTGCATATACACATATAATTTGTTGTTTTTAAATATATATTAATTTATATGTATAAATACATGCATATATCACATACACACGAACACTTTTGACTGAACCCAGGGCTTCACACATGCTAGGTAATGCTCTATGGTTAACTGCATTGCCAGCCCAAAATTCTTCCATTTTGAATTCAAGTATTATATTTCAAAGGTAGAAAATAGAAACTATTTATCACAGCTATTTCTTATTGTCTAATTGAGACAACCTAAAGTCATCTGGAAAGAGGGAATGTCAGCTAAAGAAGTACCTCAATCATATTGTCCCATGGCTGGTCTATGAAGAACTCTTAATTGCTGTCTGATGTTGAAGGGCACAGTCCACTATGGCTGTTGCCATTCCTAGGCAGAAGGGCTATATAGGAAGGCTAACTGAGCATGTGTCAGTAAGCAGCCTTCCTTTGTGGTTTCTGCTCTAGTTTCTGCTTTACTTCCTGCCTAAATTTCTCCCCCAACAATGGACTATAACCTGTGAATCTAATCAAAATAAATCCTTTCCTCTCCCAAGTTGTTTGGGTCAAAATGTTTTATTGCAGCAACAGAAAAGAAAACTAGAACAGTGCCCAATAGGGGATGGAAAAACTGTTAGCGCTACCAAGCCCCTCTAGTTAAGCCACAAACTTCCTGGCTTTAATATCAAGATATCAGATTCTGGAAAATCACTCAGACTTGGTTTTAAAGAAACAAAAGTTTTATGTCTCCAATGATCCCTCAGTCCCAAGAAAACTGAGACGATCAATTACAGACACCAAGTGTAGTTTTCCATCATATTTGTGAGCAGAGTCAGTCCCAATGGCTACATCTTAAACATCATTCCCTATTGGCCTTGCTAATGCTCAAAGCCAAAAGCTGTCCTTAAAACACAGCACAAATTCAACAAAGCTTTGTCACACTAGTGCCTATGGTGGTCTAGCTTTCCATGTTACATACTGTAAGCTTTACGTCATTAATGATCACCAACTCTTAATGAATCAAATGTAATGGACAAAAGTCATCCATAAGAAACAGCAAGTATGATGTTTTATAGTTAAGGAACACTCATAGGGAAAGGAGCTATGACATGTCTATGCACCCCCTCGACAAGAACAAGGGCCCAAGGGAGAGCATCATGAGGTTTCTCTAGAAGGATGGAGTAGGGGGAAGTATTTTTCCTCTTCTCAGCAGCATCTTTCCAAAATCTCTGTTCAGCTGACAATGTCATTTGGTACCCCAAAGAGCCAAAAGTCAAAGGAGGCTTCTTTTAGAATCTGGATTCCAGAATGCCCCCCAAAAGCCTGCATGATGAAAGGTTTGGTTCTCAAATAAATGCTCCTGGGAGGTAGAAGAGCTTGTAAGAGGTATGACCTAGGAGATCACCAGCCACTGCCCTTGAAGGGGACAGTGAAAGCCCAGGCCATCCTCTTTTACTTCCTGGCCATGAGATGAGTGGTTTTCTCTGCCATACACTCTCATTATGAGGTAGTGACTTGCCACAGGCCTATAAGCAACAAGTAGAATTGTAAGATACCATGTGGGTGCTGGAACCTAGGTCCTCTGCAAGAGCAGCCGGTGAGTGCTCTTAGTCACCAAGCCAACTCTCCAGCCCCAAATACTAATACTATTTCTTAAGTTTATAGGATGGGGGACAGGAGGGGTTTTGATAGCTAAGAGCACTGGCTGTTCTTCCCAATCGTCAAGGTTCAATTCCCAGCATCCACATGATGGCTTACAGCCATCTGTAGCACAGCTGGTACACCGGCATACATTCAGGCAAAATACCTGTATACATAAAACAATAAATAAATTAATTAAAAGATAAATTTAGAAAGTGGAACTCTGTGACTTTCTGATGTTTTGGGTGCTTTGACGAGAACTTTGATTATTATTTTTTGATAATTCAGAGACATTAAAGAGTGAGAGATTATATAAACAAATCTGTTTAACTCAAGATAGCTTATATTTGCCTACTCTTTCTTTTGATCTTGGAGCTTTGTGTTTGGGGCTTATAAATTTAAATCTCTGCCAAACCCTGTGAGCACTTTTAACTGCATCTGCAAGTATCCTCAACTCCAAATGCTTCTCTTGAAAGGCCAGAACACAGGTTTCCAAAAGGACAGCCATACAAAACTCTGTCAAGTGTTTATCCCCTCCCTTCCCTTCCCTGCAATCTGAGTTGGTTTTCTATTTGGATATATGGAAACAAGGATTTCAACTAAAATGTAAATGCTGATAAAGCCTCATCCCTTAAATGTGCTATTCTCAAATACTGGTAATTACACGGAATATATTGGAAACAGCCAAAACCTACAGGGAAATACTTGTTTCAATACCTCAACTTTAACCTTGGAAATGCATAGAATCAAGGAATATTAGCATCAAGGAGAACTCCAAAATCAATCTAGTTTGATGGTTTTCTAATTTAACCTGTAAAGCTTATTCAGGGAATGATCAAGACACCATCAACACATAAAAAGCCAGGGAAGAACAGAGCAAAGGCTGCTGCTCTGGACACCTTCAGCGAGCACAGAGGGTGGGAATTCCGAGTCTGCACCACAAACACCCACCTTGAGTGCTGAGTAGATTCCTTTGTACCTAATATTAACCCTTGCCGCTGTTTCCTGCTGATCACCGAGGCTAGATATGGTCAAGCAATACAGAAGGACAGGTGAGCTACAGACAAACACTATGGCTGTGGGTGCAAGATTCTCAGCAAGGTCAATGGCGGCATTTTTTTTTGGTGACCTGTACCTAGTTTCTGCCTACCAGAACATAGTGTGATAGGCACCATGTGATGGACAATTGTACCTGATGCAGTGGTTGTTTTCTCTGGCTGCTAATCCAGCTTGAGTGCTGCTTAAATATCTTGTCGTGGTATTTCCTTATGAAATAATTTAACCAAAGAGAACTGGAAAAAAATTAAAGTATAAATCTCACAAGTTCTAATCTATGCCTTACTTTACATGCCAAGAATGTGGGTCAGATAAATGAAGCTATTAACAGTAAAGGCAAGTCTACAGTCAAGCAAGAGGTAACTGGCTGATCAACGCCATTTTGATCCAGGACTCAAAACATTTGTGTGTGCATACAAGTTGTGTAGCTGTGTCAGTTATCTTCCCCTTATTGTAACAAATACCTGAGAAAATTGTTTTCTAAAAAGAAAGGGAGTTGTTTGGACTCATAGCTCTGATGATTTCAATCCATGAAGCACACTGTTGCTGCAGGCCTCTGGAGAAAGCGAGCATCATGACAGGGTCATGTGGAAGAGCAAAGCCATTAACCTCATGAACAAGAGAGGAAAGAGAAAAAGAGGAAAAGGCTAGGTCCTGCTTCTTCTATGAACCTTTGCCTTTGATGACCAGAAGATTTCTCACTCAGCCCCTCTTCGTTTCCTCCACCTCCCAAACTGGTGCCTCACTTTTAACATATGTGCCCTCGGAGGGGCATTTATGACCCCAAATTCAGCAAAGCATACTTGGATTATCATTTCTGAACACTTTATACACTGGAGACTGTACATTCAAAATTCTTTAAGGGTGAATGTTTTCAGATAAGTAGAGTTCCTTGAGGTTTTCAGTCGCCACCTCTCACTCTAAACCAGGCTTACGTTCTGTTTGTGCACGTACAAGTCCCACTGCTAAATTATATGCTTTTTTATTGTTAATTTTTTTAGGGAAACCTCCATACCTGCTTTCCATAATGGCTATAATAATTTACATTCCAATCAATGATATGTAAGGCTTCCACTTTCTCCACATTATCGCTTATTTAGCTTTTCTCTTTCTCATAATGAACAAAGTGATTACTTTAACTTATTTGTAGGAGACCCACGGACCTCCACGTTCTTGTGGGGGTCTGAGAATAACTTGGAAGAATTGTTTTTCTCCTTCCATCATGTGGCTCTAGGATGGCATTCAGGTTGTCAGGTTTGGCAGGAAGCAGCCACACTTGCTGAGACATCTTGAACATCTTGAAATCTCTCTCTCTCTCTCTCTCTCTCTCTCTCTCTCTCTTTCTCCTGTATGCACGCTTTCCTACATGTATGTTTGTCTACCACATGGTACCTGCTACCCATGGAAGCCAGAAGAGAGCATTATTTACCCTGAAAGTGTAGCTACAGAGAGCTACCATGTGGGTACAGGGAATCGAACCCAGATCCTCTAGAAGAGCAGCCAACGCTTTCATACTCTTAACTGCTGAGCCATTTCTTCAGACCTCTCACCAGCTCTTTCTTATAATGGTCATTCTAACAGGCATGAAGATATGTTCTTCAATAGTGATTATGAATGTGTTTTTTACATACTTGGCTAAATATTTCCTCTAAAATGCATATTCAGATCCTTTTTTTTTACTTTCTTATCATTTAAATCTGAGTTCCTTGTTTAATTTAGATATGAACCTCTTATCACACATATGGTGTGGATCAGTCATATTTGCTCTGTTTTCTTGTTTCCTCAGCTTTATGTGGCACTTTATAATTTGAGATGGACCCATTTGTCTGAATGTGTTGCCTGATCTCTTGAGTTCATATACTGCAATCTTAGAAAACTGTATATATAGTATGATAATTTCAAAAAAATGAAAAAACAGACAGAATATAAAAACTATGGGATATTTTTTAAGTCAAATGGGGATGATATATGCACGAACTTCTGAAAGAGTTTAGGATCTCTAAATAACAAGAAAGAATTCCACTCACAGGCCTGGCTCTGTTATTGACAGACTTACATAAAGGTTAAGTGCAGTCAAGTTTCCTAGATCCTCTGCAATCACAGATGCGTTAGCTTTCTGAAAACTTCAGTTCACCCATCTGTAAAATGAACGGGTTGAGGCAGATCATATCTTAAGTTCTTTTCAGATCCCAAATCCTATGGCACTTGCTGAACTGAATTATAATGGCCTCACTTCTAAAAACTAGGTAAGTTCCCGTTTGGAGCTTGCTCTTCATACTCAGAACACTCAAAAATGGTCTCTGCTCTAAAGGGCAGCTTATATGTGAAGCCAAGGTTCGGGAAGAGCCAGTCAAGGGTACAGTGTGAAGTGAGATCAGGAGAAGAGGATTTCAACAGAGACCCATTTGGTAGCTCGGTATTTGGTTACTTATGAAAATGGAATGTGGCTAGTGATTTATCAGAGGACGCCGATTACATGCTTATAAATTAAAAAAGAAAAAAGCATGAGACTCCTTTTTTATAAAAAGAAAAGGGAATCCATGGAAAATGGGACAAACTTGACAGACAAACTACAAGAAATAAAGAGGACATTCTGTGAGCTTAAGTGTTTATAGAATGTGCATAAAACAGGTTGTATGCTGACCCTATCTCCCAGTCTTTCTGCTACAGCTTCATAGGCCCCAGGTCTAAAACCAAATGAAAGTGTTAGGTTGATAAAAATAGGGGCAGTTAATTTTAGTACCATGATTTCTAAGCCTTTTCCTAGAGGAACCAAAGTGAACTGATACCAAAAATGGTATAAAGGTAACTTCAGTACCAGAAGACAAGCCACTCTGCTCATGCCTAGAGTCTCTGGGGATGGCACCAAAGCAATGCGGAGATATAACTATTAGGTCAGCACTTAGCCAAGAACTAACTTTATTTCAATTTAAGATTTCATTTTATTTTATTTTTAATTGTGTGTGTGCATGTCTTCCTGCAGGTACATGCAAGTAAGTGCAGGTATTCTCAGAAGCCAGAAGAGTGCATCAGATGCCTTAGAGCTTGAGTGACAGGCAATTCTAAGTAGGTGCTAGGAATAGAACTCAGCCCATCAGCATGAACAGGAAGCACTCTTAACCACTGAGCCATCTCTGAAGGCCCAAGAATAGTGTTAAAAGGAAGCCCCAGGTAAAGCCCTTACCTGATTGTTGTTCTGGCCACACCATCATTGCAACCCTGCCACCCTTCCACCTGCTGTTAACTTGAGCTACGATTCCTTCTTTTACCGAACTCAATCTGGGGGTTAAGTAAACTAACAAGCTGTCTTAGGAGAAACATCTACATTTATAATATATGCTGCTTTATTTCTAATAAAGATTACTGTATGCTGTAAAATCTCTTCTTTTATCTTCTAGACACATACCTAGGGATCATCTCTGCTCCTTCATCATCAAGTGTAGCTATTTAACTGAGTCTTTGCTAACAGAAGCTAGAAGGTAGAGGAGCTTAGAGCCATGTTTTTAGTGCACACTACAGAACTTCTCCAATGATTCTTTATTCACTCTTTCCCCTTCCTCTATGGGATGAGACATGAGTCAGTAAACGTAAAAGAAAGTGACAACGTGGAAATCACGTGGGCCTGGGTTGACCATGTGGAGGTCACCTGGACAGGGACACAGTTACAGGAGAAAATAAACTTGCCTTATTTAAGCCACTAAGACTCTTCCATCTATTTGTGACAGTAGTTAGAATGACATTAATGAATACCTCAGAACTGAGTGAATGCTTACTATGTGCTAGGTACACACACATGTACACCTCTTCAGTTCTCACAAAGCTCCACAATATAAATACTTTTACAGGCATGAAAAACTTAATGACTTATGAAAATGCTCCACTGCTGTGCCTAGCCCTGAGTTATAACCATTTCACTTCACTCTCTCTCTCTCAATACTCTCTAGGTATACTGCATAGCAAAATTATTTCTGAGTTTATGTTAGCCACCCTTATACAGATGAAAGATTAAACCAGAACAGAAGACAAGCAACTGAAAACAAAGAAATAACATAAATCATAGAAAATAATTGGCAAAGCTGCTATTTCTCACCAAGATTTATGGACTATCACAGTGCATCCAATCATGGAAGATGTTTTAATGACATGAAAATGCTTATGACACAATGAGATTCAATTACATAACTACAGCAAAAATAGGATTAATGCAAATCAACCATTCAAAAAGTGTCTGCTGGGTACCAATTACATGATAAGTATAAGCCGAGGACCTGGCCATATGGTCCCTGCCTCCAAAAGTATATGGTCTGACTCTCTCAAAAGGGTAAGCATTCTCAAAAGATCAGGAAAATTGCTTTCCCAAGGTTTGGTTTCTTTATGCAAATAATAAGGAAGTTAGAAAAGACCATAGCTAAGGAAATTACATTCTGCGTGTGAAATGAGATCTTTTATTCAAAAGAGAGTAAGATATGATTTGGTAAATCTACAAGCGTCTGACTCATCTAAACTTGTAATCAGTACCACAAACCTATTAATGTTAGTTCTAGTTAATGTGCTTACATTCTTCATTTAACCAAGACTGAGGGGTTTCTTGAGAGGGAAGACTCTTTGATATTAAATGAAGAGTGTTCTGAGCAAATTGAGATGTTCAGACCCCTTAACTTCATATCAAATTAGACTTAAATGCTAAAACTAATTTTAATTATACAAACTTCAATTAGTGACTTTTTACATTAAAATGAATTCATAAACAATTTTAATAAATAGATGAACAAGGATTATATATATTTAGTAAAAACACGCCCAGTTGTCCAAAATTTTTAGCCCAACAACATATCTGGTATGAAAATTAATGTAATTCACAAGAACTACATACTTCAAAAGGTTTCACGTGCATTGTTTTAAAACTAGAATATTTGTCTAGAAGCTGGAAAGAATAACATCCTGCTAATATTTCAGTGATGGAGGGAAAAAAGGATGGAGGGAAAGAGAAAAAGAGAGAGGGAGAGAGAAATTTTCAAAGTCTAAGAAATTGTGGTTTTAAATGACATATTTCTATTTTGTTCTCAAAATGCATTGTTCTTTGAAAGAATATTCAGATATAATCACAATCTACAGTGCTATCTCTCTTCCCTCTGCATTTATCACATAAATCAATATAATTAGGCTAACACCAAACATATTGTTCCTTCAGTGTTGAGTAAAGAAAACTCAAGAGGGACTAAAAGAAACCCTGGAGAGGTTGATAGTGTCTCAGCATCGCCAGCTCCAATGCAAGAACAACTCCTTGTATTAGCATGAAGACCCAGATCTCTTGGGAATGCTCATCCCTATCTCTCTAACTCCATTCCATTTCAAAGTCTCCAGTCTTCACCAAGCGCTCCTATCAGGAATACCAAGATCAAATCCTTCTGGACCAACAAATAAATTCTCGCTGCAAGAACAAGATAGATTCACTAAAGATTCATTTATAGATGCATTGGAGGATTAAGTGACAAGCAATTTTGAGTATGTTGCTAGTTTGCTGTTTCTACTTCACACATCTCTAGGACCAAAGACTTTTGAGTGGCAGGGCATACAATATTTGCTAACATCCTTTGCAAAGTTACCAAATGACAGTTTGTAAAATGTAGTGCAGTTGACAATTTAAAGAATCCACCAAAAATCCAATAACTGGGTCACATTTATAACTCTCATCATCTCCAAGCCTCATCTGTCTCCTGGCCCTCAGTAACTTTTCCCACCTCACAGCAAGCTCCTTCCTCCATTGCTGACACATGTTCTTCCTAATGTTCCTCTGTCTGAAGCCAAATAAATGCAGCAATCAAGCAGAAGTAGGCTGGGCTTCCTTTCTTACCCTTGCTTTGGGGAAGAGGGAAATAGTTTAAATAAATGATACACTGATTTAAAAAGAAATGAATTGGAATACAGGGAGACAGAGACCATTTCTCTTGCTGGCTCTGCCTGTGCCTTTGAAGAGAAAGTTGTAAAATCACAATACCGCCTTCTGACCTGATGTGCTATTTTAATCTGCAAAACCTGGCTACATAATGCTACTGGCTATGTCTGTCAATGCTTACCATCCACCATGTAGTGCTCCAAGCATTACACTTGCTTTCTTTCACTCCCTAACCAGCACACTCCCTTGGGATCGTTACTGTGATTAATCCCACTTTAGAGCCAAGGAAACTTAAGGTAAAGTGACTTTCCCACAGGGACATGGATCTTAATTGCAGTTCTGGCCTTTAAAACAGTGTTGACCTGTTTTCAAACATCATACCTTGGTGCCTGATTCCTACCACCATCTTCAGGAAGGATTTTCTAAAACTTGGATACTGTTACAGGACTTGGAGTCACCCAACACCATCGGTCATTAGGTCATTATATATCAGCTGTCTTCCCCAAGACCCACCTCTGGAGAACTCCACATTGAAGAGTGTGGCAGCCA
>LOEQ01003692.1:165675-179096 GCA_001685075.1 Bramus lutescens | reverse complement strand
CCCCAACATCCCCACCAGCCGGGCCTTAGGGTAAGTGCCCCGACTAACTGGGCCGCAACAGAAGGTTTGGGAGGCAGCGAGGGAGGAGTAGAGACAAACTTGGCAGCTTGGCGGACCCTACAACGTTTGAGAAATCTCGGTCTAAGGGGAACACGGGGGCGCGGTTTCTCGAGCTGGGGTTGGGGGTAGACGAAGCAGGGAAAGGAGAATCTATTTATCACCCTCTTGCCTTAAAATTGAAGCAGGAAGAGCAATAGTTGAAAAGGCAGCTCAGACAAAAAAAAATGGGCAAAAGGCAATGACTGGAGCTGAGCCCCCAGGATTTCAGGGACCCATCAGGGGATGGTGGTGTCCAGGGTGGCAAGGAGAAGGGAAGGCTTGGTAGGGAATGTGAACAGGGGAAGAAACTGGGGCCTGGGAAGCGTGCAGATAGAAGACCCCAGGGAGTTGGAATGGGTTCAAGGGGAGAGAAAGGAAGGTGCAGGTTGTGAGGAGAGGAAGAGGTCTTGGGAATGGCCTCGATGTTAAGAATAAAGAACAAGGAGCATAATTAACAAAACATTGAAAGTACTGAAGTCAGAGCATTGCGGAGAACATACTTAACTATTATGTGGTCCAAGAAAGAAAAAAAATGTACGTTTTGAGCCTAGAAGGTGTAGCCCCTTAAGAAGGCTTGTCATGGATGTGGAAATTTCAAGGGTGCCTTGGTCTCTTCCAGGCATTCTGCTCCGGGGTCAGTAGCTAAAAAAGTTTGCCAGCGAGTGTCCTTTGTGCTGCACTGAGAGGGGGTGTGGGCTGCTGCCTACTGCTTCCTTGCTTCCTAGGTTCCCGCAGTCACCGCTACCTGAGGGGGAAGTCCTTGGCTGCTTGGGTTTCCCCAGAAAAGCCAAGCAGCCAAGAGGCACCTCGTGCACTAGGCAGCTTGGAAAGTTCGTCCTGGGATTGTGGCCAGGCAGCAGGCTTGGATGCGCAGGCTGGAAGATTCCGTAAGTAGTACTTGCTCCGGAGGGACCTCGCCTGCGGTATCCACAGCAATAGCTTCAAAGGCAACTGCTGCAGAGAGTGCTCAGAGTTGTGGAAGCCTTTGAGTGACTGAACCCTGTAGGCAAAGCTCCTAAATCCCATCCTGTCCTTAGTATGTTCATTCCCAATCCAGATAATAAAACAAATACGGAATTCAGATTCGCTGAGGAACAAGTACTGCTGACTTGTACTTCTTCCTGTAGAATCTCCTGAGACAATATGCTATCTTGTTTTGCAGTTCAATTTACCAATTTAGGCAATTAATACTATTCCTATATTGTCGTCGTGACTTCATTTTTAAAAGCTGGATGTGGAGAAGTGGAAACTTCAGGAAGATTTCTACTTTGACCTGTTTAAAGCTGGAGTCGAAGTGGTATTACTGGCTTCAGGGCCCTGTGTGTCATGAAGTCTCTAATTTGCATGCAAATGTGAGCCGATCCTGGCAGATGTCTGGCCTCATCCATTCACATGAAGGAATTTGAAAAGACAAGGAGTCTTCAGTTAACAATAGACCTTAAGAACGTGGGATAAAGGCCCAGTGTGGGTTTCTCTGTTTGGGGATTCCATGGCTTGCTGACACCTTTATTCAAGAGCCAAATTCTTGGTGTGGTGTTATGGGGGAAGCTCAAATCCACTTGCTCTTACCTGGATATATATATGCATGCAGCATATAGGGAGTGCTTCTATGCAGGCAGTAACTAATCCACTTCTGGTGGCTTGAAATAGTTTCTTCACTGACTCCTCAACTTTTAGAGTTCTTTTCTTTTTCTTCCAATTTTTTTTTTAAATTTTTTCCAACATTTGCCCCCTGCCCAGAGAGATAAGCATTGTAGGAAAAGGTGGTTTTCACTGGAAGGTCTCACTGGAGTGTCACTGTCTTCTCATTCTCATGTGAGTTCCTTAGGTGAGAAAGTCAAAGAATTGCAGATGATGAGAGTGTCCCATTCTAGCAAAGGACCTGGGTGTGAGTGTGTGTGTGTGTGTGTGTGTGTGTGTCTCAGTACTGAACAGTGAACAGGGAAAGTCATTTGATGGACTCCCAAAGCAAGGACCTTTCTGCCTTGTGTTATACTAGCTGCTCAGCCACTCTATTCACCTCCTGACTCTCTAGGATCCATGGAACAAAAGCTGGGCCGCATGGGCCACATGTGAGGCCTGCAGTTATAACCCCTGACAAACCAGTACCAGAAACCCTTCTTTTGTCAGTACTGAACATTGTTGAAGAGGGAAAGAAACCTATTCACTGAACAGGGTTTGGTGACCTCGCGTTCTATGTACTCACCGAAAGAGACAATAAAATACAGCAGGAAAACAATATTGCTTTGGAATTGATTGGGGAAGAGGGGTGGACAACAGATGTTAGCATGCTGTTTCACATGTTTTCTGAAGCTATTGTTATTATGATTATTATATTCTTGCCCAGTACTCTTTATATACAAGCCAGTCTACTCCAATTAGGAAGAAATGAATTGAGTCCATTCAGAGTAAAAAGTGTTACAGCCAAGTTCGCATTTTTCTGTCTTGAAGCTATGCAGAAATCAGAAAGCAACATTGGTGTACTGAGTTCTCATTTGACTCTCAAACCTAGCTTTCTGACTCCCTGATGGAATCAAGGGATGACTATAAAATAAAAACAGCATTTCCAAACTAAGCCCACATACCTCTCTGATGTAAGGTTACCCGAGGTGGTTTTGAAATCTAGGTAAGATGCCACAGCAACACACCTATGAATGGTCAACTGTTAACCTCCCTAGGTCAGGTCTTTTCTGAACAAGTCTAGTACAGGAAAGACTGAGTACGCATTCTGGCAAATAAAAGTATGAAAGTACTTAATATAAAAGATTACTCTGTTAAATAAAAGAAATGCCAACCCATTACAACTACAGACGATAGTTCTGAAGAAATAGCCATAGGTAGCTCCCATTAGAGTCTGTAATTGTGAGATTAATGAGTAAAATAAACACGAGAAGGCTGACCCTTGGCCTCTATATAGAGTCTGATACTGTTGGCCTCTTGACCTGAACTGTTCGGTCTATTATAAATAATCTCTCAGAGACATATCAAGGGAGTATAAGTACTTAAAAGTCAACTTCTAAGAAATAAATCTGATATTACAGTTATAGTTCTATTCCCTACCAGGTTAACTATAAATAACACTAATTTTCTTATTGTAGGCCTTTATTCCACCTTAAATCAGCCATAAACTGTATATAAAACATGGTACATTATAGGCATGGGTGTCACTTTCACTAGGCTTTCACAGTTTTTTCTTGGAATTTCCTTTTCAGCTGCAAATAGTTATTCTCTGATTCATTTCAGCATTAATATAAGGCTGCTCAAATATTGTATTTAATTTTTTAAAATTATTATGCTGAGCATCTATTTTGGGTTAAGCCAATCTGAAGATAAAGCAGCTTCCATTTTAAAGTCATATTTTTATTTCTGAGAACAATGGAAATATCTTTAACTCATGAATAGAGCTTTGATTAATATTTTATTCAGAATGAAATTAAAATTATACAGATGAAGTCAGAAAAACAAGCCCTCTCTTGTTTGTGCTCAAAGAACAGAATAAAGATAAAGGCTAAACTCAGTAAAATGCAGTATTTTAGAGAGCACCAGAGAACCATTTGTCCTTAAATTTTTAAATGAAGTTCACTTTAAAACTTGTTCTTTCTCTCTTTTAACATATCACCATTCCTGGTATATTTCAGAGTTTTGTTTGCATCTTTCAAAGAACAGATATAATAAATGATTAATCACCTTGCATTATTATACCAGTTATTTGCTTAGTAAGTAGACTATTATCAGTCATACTTAAGGGATCTGGAGTGTCTTTCTTAATCTGCTAACTTTGAGATTCCTCCATTGTAACATAACAAGGCCAGTAGGCCTGGAATTACTAACTACTGTAATCAGTTAAGTTGTCAAAAAGGGTGGTAAAAGCTTTGCCTCTATACCACAACTACCTAACTCGGATGGAATCATCATATCTACTGAACTGAAAAATTGCCCCTAAGAAGCAGAGAAAATAGGTGTCGGCTTGCAATACACATCAAAGGTGCTGTCCTCCCTAATTTCAGAGCACCTGCTGAAAAGACAAATGCATTAGGTTAAGACACTTAGTTTTGAAAGCTGTGGAGTAGAGCTTGCTTTTATAGTGGCTTCTTACCTTCCATTGACACTCTTTCTAACTCGGAGATTGTGATGTTATTTGAAAGCTCTGATTATTGTAAATGAGTTGTAATCTTCTGACCCAGGCTGTCTTAGCTCGCATCTATTATACTATGGGGCAGACATGGACTCTACAGCTGTCACCTCATTTGTATATGAAACAGACACATTGGTGGCTTTTTGGGGGGGTTCCATAGTTACCTGAGCAATGTACATGTGACATGACATCTTATATGAAAGGTTTTTGTGGCAGATATTTTGTAGACCTGAGACTAAAGTACAACTATTTAAAATTTAAGTTACACATGAATTAGTCTGCCATTGTTCTTTGGAGCCACTTAATCATAGGATGATGGCTTCTCCATGCCATGGCCAGCAAAGAGCAACCAAGAGCCTTTCCCTAATAGAGATTTCCAAGAGCAGCATTTCTGAACCTCTGCAGGGGGGTTACTTGCATTCATTTCAAAATATTCCGTTTTCCTATTTAGTACCACCTTTTGTGAGCTAGCGTAATAACATAGTCACTTTCCATTCTGAAGGGGAAACCTGGACAGCCCCACTACCAGTGCCTATCTTAGTAAAAGCTTAGAAAGAACAACAAATCCATCTGTCTTTACTAGCAGTAAGCACAGTCTGAAGATTTCCATCTCGGACAACCAAAACAGCTTTGCAAAGAAAGAAAGGTGGCTTAATTGGTGTCATGTCTGTAATTTCCCGCTCTAGGAATAGGGAATACCATTAACCCGCATTGTTGTTTCACAATAGTGGTAGGTCTTCATTTGTATCTATAATAATCAGCATAATCAAGTATGGTGCATAGTCAAGGAAGCTCAGAGCAGTGCTCAGCTCTGATAATAATGCCTGGATGTGTGTGTGTGTGTGTGTGTGACCTTCTGGGTGTCCTGCAACTATCCTGATGCTTTGCATCCCTGTCAAGGTGCTGCTGCAAGAAGCCTGGAGAGCTGTTCAATGCTGCTAGGATTATTATTGCAAAGAACTTCACTTCTGCTCCAGTGCTGTGATTTTCTGGATGGCTAACGGTCAAAGGAATCACTTCACTTTTCCTATAAGGTGATTTTTCCCTAGTCTTACAGCTAAGATGGTTTATATTATTGTTTTTCTATTGAAAAGAATTTCTAGGGCTAGAAAGATGTCCCACAGGTTAGGCTCACTGGTTGTTCTTTTGAAAAAACCAGGCTGAAGTCCCCAGAACTCACATGGTGGCTCACAACAACCTGCATCTCCAGTTCCCGGGAATTTGATAGCATCTTTTGACCTCAGTGGGCATCAAGCACACAGTTAGTGCACATATATGCGTTCAGGTAAAATATTCATATATGAAAAATAAAACAAACACATACAATAACCCCCCCCCAATATTGACAGCTCCATATTCTCTGAACTGGGAGGCTCTTCCAGGGAAGAGAATTTGAAAGGAAACATGAAGCTGGTTATGATTCCCAAACATCAGTTCACCTGATGAGTACATTCTGAACACTGCCTACATGCAGTATGTCACATAAGGCCCTGAACCCAAATGAAGTTAGCTTGTTTTTTCTTCAGTTCATACTCCATATCCAACACAAGCATCCTGTGTCCATCAGTCCTTGTATTCTTCTAGATTCTTCGATGCCAAGTATGAAAAAGATATTTAAAAGAGAAGATTTCCAGTAGGGACAAATCCTACACATATACACAGGGTATTTAGAAAATTTGCAAAATCTAAAAACAATAGAAATTCTAGTATGTAGAAGACAGGAGTAACAGTAAAGATTGCAAAAATACTTAATATGGTCTCCTTAAACCAAGAATTACTTGACTCTATATCATTAGGACCATGTAAAATCATGTTGTCATGGTGTTGCTGCTGCTTGCACTGGGGTTCTACCTGGGGTTCCAGAAAGGACCTGACAGATAAGCAAAGTGTACTGTGGAAGTATGGGACATATTTTAATTCATGCAGTGCCTGTCAGAAAATGCTTTGAGAAACACACCAATAAATGAGAACAGGGAGCGATCACCAGGAACAGGTATTCAAGAGACAATCTGAAATCCAGTTTCATTGAATGGAAGTAGTGCATGATTCCTCGAGGAAAGATTCTTTAGTGGATGAGGAACTGCAGAGTGGAGACTGCTTGTTCAGTCCTTATAGGACTGAATATTCAGTGTGCCTTGAGAAGCAGAAGGGGGGAAAGAGAAGGTCTATGTAACAAATAGAACAGCACAAACTTGCATGGAAGAAAGATGTGGCTGAGTTGACGATGACATAGTGCCTCATGTCTTCAAACCTTAAACTTTGCCCCACCATCAAATATGTCTCTCTTGGCATGTCAGAGTCAGAGAGGGCAGGTGTTATTCTTCCTTGTTTTTCCCTCCAGTAACTAAAGGAATAAAAACCGTGAACAGTTTCCTTCTGACCCCAAGGAAGTCACGTAATGTCTATCTGATGTTTCAGTAAGAGAATAGTGATAGTGAAGCTCTTCCTTAGCCCAGGTTGAAATTCTCTGAGGTCAAATAGCAAGTGGAGGCTGGGAGAAATGATGAGTCCCAAGACTGTCTGCGTCTCTCACACCCACTGCCTCTTCCTCTCAGACTAGACAGCAGGTAGCAAGATTACAGTGAATCAGCACCGTAGCTCCTGGGTTACCAAAGTCAAGACCTGGAATGAGATAGTGAAGATGAATCATGCAGAGGAATTTAAGCCAGGTTTCCCTGAAGACTAATTGGGCCCGCTCTCTAATATCCTAAGCTGACAATAGCAGCTTAAAAAACTCACTGGCAAACGGGAAGATATCTCATAGTAGAGTGATGGTAGGCTTAGAATATGTGAAAAACAGAGATGGTCCACTGAGAAAATGTGCAACAATATAGGGTTTTTTTAAATATATAATTTCTTGTGTAAGAGTGATGTGTGCCCATGCATGGCATATGTGCGGAGGATAGAGAATAACTTTCAAGATTCAGATCTGCATCTAGGATGCATATACACAAGTGTATACACATGTATATACGAACACACACACACATACACATGAGGAGAAAAATCCATACTAAAAAAAACCTTATGCCTGTTTGTTTGTTGTTAGTAAGACTCGGTTCTCAAAGTGAGTCTTGAAGAGAGCTTTCCCTCAAGGTTATAAAGGTATGCTGACCCTTGCATAGTGTAATGTTGTCTTGGGAGAAGAAAGAGAAGATGTGTGGCCACTAAAAGCTTTATGCAATCTCAGTAATACACATGATCCTAAGTAAAATTTACATAGGATTTCTGCCACATCCTGAGTGTTCCATAGTCGTAAAGGAAACTACATTAACTCATCAGACATGAGTTACGGAATCTATGTTCTCATTAACTCATCTGACTCTTAGAGAACAACCAAGGACAATATTCATTTGTATTTCTGTGGCTTGTTATGGCTGATTAAGGTTCTGGGCACTGAGGATGTCATGTAAGTTTCGATCCCCCAGAGGACCAGTTAACTTTGCTTTGCTCTGTAGGGACATAGCTAACCTCCTGTTCTCACAAACTCATCTTGTCTCAGCCAGGAGGCCAGCTAAGACTTCGGAGATACTTGCAGGAAAACACAAAATTTACGCACAGATTTTTCAGATGGAGTATATTTCTTCCCATGTATGAAGGATAGCACTGTCAAAGTGGACCTCTACTGAAGAAATTTCCAAATGACTTTGCTATCGCAGCTGATCAATGGAATGAGAGATTGCATCCATGCAAATGTGATGCTTAGTAACTGGAAGGAAAATATTACGTAGGGCTCCTAAATTGTATCCCCAGAGTCAGCCGTTTTTCCTAACACACCAGAGTAGTAGGAGAATACTAATAATCTCCGATATTAGTCCCTAGCTTCTGCAGTGTACCAGGAGAAACCACAAACACTTTATACATATTAACTTATTTATGGCTGTCACATAGATTGTTTTACAGCTGTCACATAGATCCCCACGTTACAGCTCCTTTGGAAATGTAGGCAGAAAGTGCTAAGTAACTTGCCTGCAGCCATACAGCTAGTGTGGCCTTAATGCATATTTGTTGGATGAGTGGATGACTAAATGAATGAGTGACTTAGGTTTCCGGAGAGAATTCTTGATTCCAAGTATTGCATTTCTGCTTTCTAGCCAAGGCATTGTAAGAGCCTCCTCTGTGACTCACAGAGCTGGGGAGAGGCAGAGTCAAGACGGGAACTTGGGTCCATCTTACTCTAAATCTGCATCGTTGTAGCACTTAGCCATGTCTCTCCCTCTTTAACTCAGCTCCAGGACAAAATCCTGGGTTAGATGAATTCCAGTAGCCTACCCATATTCTACAAAATTCTGCCATGCCACATGAAGCAATACTTAAATAAAATAAAACATTTTATTGCTATTAAAGTTCAAATCTAGTTTCGCATTTTACTTACCTAATAACTATTGAAAATTATGTTGGCATTACTAACCACATATTTTTAAAGTTCATTTTAAATAACCTTGAGTGGATAAAAATGCATTTTGGAAGATTATGTTCTTATCATTATCATCACACTGAATATTGTTATTTTATCATTGACTCAGTTTTGGTTTCTAAAGATTGACATCAGTAGTTAGCAAGATGGCTCAATAGATAAAGTGATTTCTGTGTGACTATGAGAACCTGAATTTTGATCCTAAACACCTATATAATAAGACAGGCATAATGTTGGCATGTACCTGGAATCCCAGAGCTGGCAAGCTAGGAGAATACCTGGAGCTTTTAGGCCAACCATTGTAGCTCAGTCAGTGAGCTTCAGGTTCAATGGGATACCCTTCCTCAATATATATACATATACATGTATGTATACATATATATCTGTATATGTAAATGTACGTGTATATATATCCAATTCTGACCTTTGGCTTCCAAATGCACATGCACACATGTGTATGAATCCTCGCACACATGTGCACATACACTTGACCATGTACACTGGCACCCACACAATGATAAGCAACATTCTGTTACACACAGAAAAGTCAGATATAAAATGTTAGTGTCTTTAACATTTGTAGAGGTAAGTTGCTGAAATAATCAAATTATTTTTCCCAGTACTTTAAGCTGCCAGCAGTGTTTAAAACAACTACTTGAGAGTTTCTAAAGGTTGTTCTCTTTGAAGACATCCTTATGTCGTGGAAGTGATGCATCAGAACAGCATGTTAATCAGTGCTTGTCTGTTTCATGGTATATGATTCAAGGTCAGGGGTAGGGGGTAATAATGAAGCAGCTCAGAATTAGAAAAAAATAGCTTCAAAAAGTCTCTGAAGTTTGGAGGTATCTCCCTGAGCCTTAGTATCTCCATCTGCAAAATGGGGAATGTGATGGTCAAGCCTGTCTTATACCAACAGGAATACAAAGCCCTTTGGATAGCGCACCATAAATGGTCCTTAGTACATAGTAGCAGAGTATAGAAGAGGGATTATGCCAGCAACTGACCTTTCCACCCGCATTCCTAGGGTGCTAATTCTGAGGCAAGAATTTAAGGGACGGGAAGATTCAGACTAGATGTTCTATGAATTCAGTACCTCACACAATTTCACTTCCTTGGTGGGACTCAAGAGAACTTTATATTTAAGGACTGGCAGATAGATGAATGGAATGCATTCAGGCCTTTGCTGTTATTATTTCCAGATCATATCTTATCCTTATCCATTTCTTGTCGCTATAACAAAATACCTGGGGCAGTATATTTTATAAGGCTGATTTGGCTCTCCACACTAGGAGTTGGGAAATCCATATAGCACGGCAGGGTTATCCAGATAAGCACCCTCTGGCCCTCTCACTTTGTTACAACATGCAGGAAGAACCTCCATGGATACCTTTGTAAGTAAATGCGAGCCAGGAAAAGTGAGCTCGCTTCCTAACAGCCATTCCCACAAAAGACTGCTTAGCTTCCCAGTTTCTGCCTTGCTGCAGCTAGCAGCTTTCCATTTGTCCATGAAAGGGTGGGTGTAGAATATCATCTTTGAACTAACTCTGAGATGGAAACGAAGATCGTTTACAATGAACCTCATAGGCATTGTCTGGTTCATCTCATGAAAGGTCTCTGACAGTGGATGGGTTTACTAGTCACTGGTAAAATGCATACTCTAGCTCTGTCCTTACTCCCAGCTGCTCACCTGGCTACCGTTGGACGCTAATGAATATGATTTTCTAAATGTGTTGAGAGGAGCCTGTAGCAACCGTGGAAGTTAAGTATTGTGCTGTGTATAAAAAAGAAAAAAAAAACTTGAGACAAGGAAATTGTCCAGTGTGTGTCAGTGAATATGGGAGAGCAAGAACGCTTAGCGCTATTTTCTCCAGTCTCCTCCTCATCCTCACCTCAAGTTTAGAACATGCTGTCTTAATTTAAGATTATTTATTTATATCACTTGTAATGCCATTGCTACCACACAGCTCCATAAGGGAAAAGCCTACAACTTAGTCTCTGGTTCCTGGCACTCATAAAAGCACTTGGCACAGGGAAAATGCACCCAGCAAATATTCAGTGAGTAGGAGAAGAAATTTCCATATCGTCTCTGTTTCATTTGGCCAATACTGCATCTTTTAAACTATGTTTTGTTATTTCCTCTGTACTTGGGTAGAGATGAGCTATTCATGTGTGTGTGTGTGCATTACACTCAGATGATATAGAGGTTGTTATAGAACATAGAAGTCAATTTGAGAAAGCTTTCATATTATTACTAAATTATGTTATTAATCCAAATGTTTATTACATGCACATAGAATATAAAGTTCTCTTGTAAGGGAGATGTGAGGGATACATAGAATTACATGGAGTTGTTTCTGTCCAAAATGAACTTCCAAACTTAGTGGAGAGACACAGTGAATGGAAGCAGGGCAAAATAATTAAGTGTAGATACTCTTGAACAAATCAGAGGAAACGGAAGATGAGGCCAGATGCATGTAGGTTTGAGTCTTCACTGTAAGACATGCTGGCTGTGCAGTCCTGGGTGGTTATAAAAAAAAACTGCTTTTTTTTTCTCCCCACCCTCTCTCATCTGCAGATAGACGTATATATGGGAAAGAGCTTGGCACAGTTCTCAGAGCATGACAGTCTGCAGTTCAGTCGTTTGGCAAACAGTGACAGTACCGTTGGTGAGCAGATTCTTTTTTCCCATAAGCTGGGAAGACAGAGAGCAAAGGGTGAATACAGTCTGCCTTCCTGCATAGAGGTTGCTGACTGCTCAGAGAGAAAAGCAATACTTTGGTAATCACCCAAGTAAATATGAAATCGAGGCTGTACTGATAAGTCCAGTGATCATGGCGCCTAAGGAATATGACCTGGAGATATCTAAGAGAAGACCTCTTCAAAGAGGTAATATCTGAACAAAAATCTCTAAGTTTGGCAGGCAAAGGATGTGGAGCAAGGAGAACTTTGCAAGTGAAGGCACAGAGGTAGAAAGGAGCTTGGTGGGCTTGAGGGACAGGAAAAAGACTGGTGTGATCTAAAAACAGAGAAGGCAGAGCTGGTATAAGGAATGGAAAAAGAAGGGTTTGTGATGCATAAAGAGGAGTTGGGGCTGGGGGGGTGACTGCACAAGCCTGAGGACCTGAGTTCAGATCCATAGCACCCATGTAAAAGCCAGGTGTGCATGCCTGCAACGCAGCACTAGGAGACAGAGAGAGGAGTGTCCTGTGGGTTTTCCCCACTAGCTGAATTGATGAACTCCAGATTCAATCAGAGACCCTGTCTCCAAAGCAAAAAGGTAGAGGAAGAGAGAGGAGGACATTTAGCATCAGCCTGTGGTCTCCGGTGTGCATGCATGAAGAGAAGACATCCATGAACAGGTAGACACGTATGCATACACCACATACAAAATGAAAAAAAATGAATGTGTGCAGTGCTAGGAGGGAAAGAGCAGAACCCTTTAATTTCTCTGTGAAAGAATAACATGGAGTCCCTGCTGGCTGTGTGGCATGCCAGTGTCTGACGTGTTGGATATGGCATATATCCAAGAATAAAGGTCACACCAGGAGAGAAAAATAAAATCTCTCCTATATTATATATCTTGATTAAGTTGCCCAAATCTGGATTATCATAAAACCAAAGAATAGAAAGAAAAATTATAATTAAAATGTGTGTCTTGTAAGCTAGCTTCCTTCTTTTGACTTATTTTCATTGCCTTCTTGTCCCTTCTAATGCATTTTCCTTTTATTATACCTGTGTCACAAGAGTTAACTGACAAATCATCACCTACGTTGTCTATGGAGCACAATTACTTTTTCTTTTTCTTATTTTTCTTATTTTTATTTATTTTTATTTTTCAAGACAGGCTTTCTCTGTAGCTTTGGAGCCTTCTCTTAAAGGAATAATGTCTCTGCTTGCCTCTAGCAAACAAGTCTATCTGAAAATATGTAGTTACCAAGAAGCTGCCCTTGGGTCCTACTTTTGTGGATCTCGAAAGCACTTTTATTTAAAGCTGTTTTAGACTTTATGTGGATGTTCGTTGCTGAATGTTGGGCATCATTTTGTGTTTCCCAGCCACCCAGACCCAAATAATCACATAGAAACTATATTAGTTATCAGAATGTTTGGTCAATGGCTAAAGTGTATTCCTAGCTAGTTTTTATAACTTAAATTAACCCATTCTATTAATCTGTGTTTTACCATGAGGTTGTGGCTTACCGGTAAGGTTCTAGCATCTTTCTCCTGCAGCAGCTACATGGCCTCTCTTTGACTCTGTCTATTCTTTTATATAACTCTGTTCAAATTTCCCACTTGGCTCTACTCTGCTAAGCCATTTGCCTAAACAGCTTTGTTTATTGTCCAGTAAAAGCAACACATATACAGAAGGACATCCACATCATCAGGGATGTTTATTTATTCTTACCCCTCCCCCTCTACTTTGCACATAGCTAGTGAATTGATCCTTATTGGAGAAATGATCCCACGGTTTCCCCCAATAAGAAATAAGTGAAAATGCCTTAGCCAAATCTTAAAAGCCCTGTACATAATTTCCTGTCTGGATTTCCACCCCTCTTATGACACAACCTAAATCCCATTCAAATGAAGCAGGTCCTGTTCCACACACTTGCTCCAGCTGTCTGCTTTGGGCTTTAACCAGTAGAGAGTTATTCAGTAGTAAGCAATTGACTCTCTCTCTCTCTTTTTAATTTTTATTGAGCTCTATCCTCACTGCGTCTTTCCTCCCCTTCAACCTTCTCCCAAGGTCCCCATGCTCCCAATTTACTCAGGAGA
>LOEQ01003692.1:136611-149343 GCA_001685075.1 Bramus lutescens | reverse complement strand
TAGATAGATAGATAGATAGATAGATAGATAGATAGATAGATAGATGATAGTCTAAGAAATTAATATCAAGTCTGTGCACATTAGCAGTTCAGATTAACTTCTTGCCACATCCTCCTTCCTTTTGCAGGGAAATAAAATGGCTCTTCCAGAAAGGGTTTGCTGCTGTCTCTTTCTCTGGCTCCCCCTGTAGTATCCATCTACATTAGGCTCACAACTTCAGTGGGCACCCTCTGCTGATCTCACGTACTCACTGCTTCCTTTTATTCTCCATTCCACACACACACACAAAAGACTTGGTTTCAATATGAGATGTCAAACCTGTAAATAATAATAGCTAATATCTACTGGGCACTTGCTATGTGCTGGGTGCTCCATCAAAAGCTTTACATCTACTCTCTCAGTTCTCACTACTCTTGCAAAATAGATTTATGATTTCCATTTTCAAAAAGAAAAGGAAACCGACTTAGCAAGACTTAGGAAGTTTCAGTAATTTGTCCAAGGTCATGGAGCTGAATTTGAAAGCAAATGTTTCTCAAAGCCATGCTTCTAATTATAAAGTGATCTTCCTGTTTGGTTCAAAAAGGTCAAAGTTCACGAGAGTGTTAACTGTAAGCACTTCTATGTACAGCAGACATCACCATGGACTTCAGGTCCAGAAGTGATCCTTCTGAAAGGTCAGTCCCCAGAGTTGATTTTATATTATCAATTTACTACTACCCCAATGGGAATGGCTAGTAGGAGAATTTGTATACATTGATAGATAATAATCCTTTATTTTTCAGCCCTATATGGCCAGAGAAAACACTATATTTTCTTAATTTTTTTTGTTTTTTTTTTTCAAGACAGGGTTTCTCTGTGTAATAGCCCTGGCTGTTCTGGAACTAGCTCTTGTAGACCCGACTGGCCTCAAACTCACAGACATCTGCCTGCCTCTGCCTCCTGAGTGCTGGGATTAAAGGTGTGTGCCACTGCCACCTGGCTAGAAAACACTATATTGGATCAAAATTCCATTTCTCTATTACTGGAATCATTCCCAAAATAAAATTCAGAAGTTTACTTGCAGTAGCTCAAATCTGCAGACTTGAGAGACCCAAAATGAGTAACATTTTCAGAGCATTTTCTAATATTTTACTTTGATGTTTATGTGTATGAGCATTTTACCTGCATGTGTATGTATACACTATGTCCATGCCCAGTGACTATGGATGTGTCTTTGTGTTCTTATCGCTGTGATGAAACCAAAAGCAAGTTGGGAAGGAAAGGGTTTATTTTGCTTTTGTTCCTATCACGGAGGGAATTCATGGCAGGAACTCAGGCAGGGCAGGCACCTGGATGTAGGAGTAGATGCAGAGAACATGGAGGAATGCAGCTTACTGCCTTTCTCCTCGTGGCTTGCTTAGTTTGCCTTCTTATACAACCCAGGACCACCAGCCCAGGAATGGCACAACTCACAATGGGCAGGACCCTCCTACACCAGTCACCAAGAAAATGCCCTACAGGCTTGCCTGCCTGTACAGCCCAATTGTATGGAAGCATTTTCTCATTTGAGGTTTCCTCTTCTCAGACTATAATGTGACAAGTTGACATGAAACCAGCCAGTACCAACGATCAGTTTCCTGGAGTTATAGTTATAGTCCATTGTGAGCTGCAGTGTTGGTGCTGTGAACCAAACCAGGATCTCTGGAAGAGCAACAAGTACTATTAACTAATGGGTCATCTCTGCAGCCTGCCAGGGCTTTTCTATATCATAACAAACTGTCCATCAAAGAAAGTATGTGTATAAAAACAGATGTCTTAAGTCATCTTATCTTCATTTGGGGATCAAATTTATTTCTCTATTGTTGTAACTAGACTGCCCAGGGGTGATAGTAATTCCAAGTTGGAGAGTCAAAAGATTTGTTTACATGATTCTATTTGCACTGCTGAGGATCAGCCTTGGACGGCCCATGTATACAAGGCCATCACTCTTCCACTAAGCTGCATTCTCAGCTTGAAATTTGTGCTTTTTTCTCCTACATGAGGCTTTCATTTAGTTCTGATGCAATATTTGGCCTGAAGATTTCTAGCTATTAATTCTAGTTAACAAGAGTTAAAAATATAATAGAAATGGTAAATAATTATAAGGATGCCCTGAGATACTCGTTATACCCCAGAGTTTTACCAGCTTTGCTCATTCTTTACCTTCCTCTCCTGGGCTGAGAATGGAATGAAATGACTCATGAAATCCCAGAGACTCAAGTAAGTTTTGAGAGCCCACCCTGGGCTCTCAACTGTTTTCTAGACTTTAGCTTAAATATGTTCACAAAGGTTACTTTATTTACTGAAATAATTTGCATATATGTAAATTATGTAATGCATCTTAATTTTAACTATGAACAGGATTTTTTAAAAAATCCAGTAGTTTGCATCAGACAATGCATCTTCAAACTGGAAAAGTCAGATTTTGTATAGAGATCACTCGACCCCTCTTCATCTTCCTCAGAGAGACTACCTTCTGCAGTCCACAGCCTGCATTTGCTTCTTGACTTTTTGTGCAGAACTGGGGATATAGGTAATCATGACTCTGTGGCAAATATGTATTTCTCCTTTCCCCATATTTCTTTTTTCCCCATTCCACTGTGAATTGATGCATACATTCAGATTAAGTCCCATTCAGATTAAGTATCATCATTTTATTTAACATCCAAATTACAGCAGATAAGCAGGGAAGGTAAGAGCTGGGGTCATTTCTATCAGGGTGATGGCTATGTATTCCCTTGCCCTTGGGATTTTATATTCAGAGCAGAGTGTCCCAAGGATATTTCACTGAAAGAAAAGAGCATCAAATGTAATTGTCTCATTGTTTTAAGGCCTTTATTGAAATGTGTCCCTTGCCAATTCTGAGCCTTTAAGGCTATAGTCTGTTCCTTAAGGGATTGCTTCCTAAAACTGTCAGGTTTTGTTTGTGGAACATTAATCTCATAATTAGCAGAACATTTTCTTCTCACATTTGACAGATATAACCGGCTAGTCCCAGAATAAAGTCGTTTTTTTTTTAACTAATCCTCACCAGTCATTTCATTTTTATAGAATTGAAGGTAGTTAATTCATATGTCTTATAAAAGTTATCCTAAATTGTAATGCACTTACTTTCATTTTTACGATATTAAATTGACTCTTCCCCCATTTCCGAGTCCAGTTGTACCAAGTACATTGAGACTGAGCTCATTGTTCACAACTGAAAATGTACATACCATTTATACACTAATTCCTTCACCTGGTTCTTGGCAGTTACCATTCTGCTTCCTGGTTCTGCAATTTTAACAACATTAGACACTTCTTAAGGATGGACTCGTGCAGTATTTGTCTGTTTGTGATTGTTTTGTTTCATATGTCACCAGGAATCAACATCTGTATTATACCATATGGCTGGCTTTATGGTGACTGTTCCAGTTTGGTTTCTATTTCTGTGATAAAGACCATGACCAAAAACAATTCGGAGAAGAAAGGGTATATTTGACTTACATATCCTGATTCCATTGCATCCTTAAGAGAAACCAAAGCAGCTCAACCAAAGCAGGAACTTGAAGGCAGGTACTAAAGCACAGACCATAGGGGAATATTGTTTACTTTTTGCTCCCCAGACTCACGTTCATCAATCTCTCTTATCCTCTTAGGTGTGGCAAAAATAATAAAAAACCTAGAGTCAGATATTGGAATTCAACCCGAAAACCAGAAAAGCAAAGCAGTCAAGCCATTAGAGAAGTCTTACCTCTACCAAGGTTGGGCGACCATAGACTAAGCAGACTAAGTCTTTTCTCTCATTTTATAGTCTCTCTAGTGCTGGGATTAAAAGTGTGACTTGCTAGTACTGGGATTAAAAGTGTGAGCCACCACCACCTGGATTTGTTTCTGCATTGATCTTGTATAGCCCAGGGTGGCCTTATACTCCAGAGATCCATCTGCCTCTGTCTCCCAAATCCTGAGATTAAAGGTGTGTGTCTCCATTACCTGACCTCTGTCTTCAGGCAAGATTTATTTATTAAAATACAAATAATATACCATTATATTTCCCTTTTTGTCAAAAATAAAAAGGCTATAAATAATATAAGAAAAACTAAATATAAATAAGTACAAGACTGCATACAATATATACAGGCAATAAATACATCAACAATGTTTAGTCCTTTTGCATTTGACAAATTCAGAGAAAATACTCCTCTCAGGATCACCTACCCAGGGTATGCCTAACATAAAATGATGGAGTATGAGTATTTACCTGTAATTTTTGTACATACCTTCCTGTGAGGAATACTTTAAACCATCTCTAGATTGCTTACAATACCAATTTGGTTTAAATTTCATGAAAATACTATGTAATTCTATGTAAATAATATCAAGCATTCGTACTTCAATACAGACACTATTTTTCCTTGAATACTTTGCATCCCAGGTTGATTGGGTCATGACATGAAACCCATAGATACTGAAAGCAAGTTGTATTCTTGAGAATTTCATACTGTGCTTACACTTTCTTGAGAACCTCCTGCATTGTGTTCTGTAATGGCCACCCTATTATTCTTTCTCACCAAGGCATAAGAGTTATGATTTCTCTGTATTTACCATCGTTTCTTGTTTTCTACTTTTTGATACAGACCATTCTAATGATGATAATGAGTTATTATCTCTTCTCATATCAAATGCATAATGTATACTCTCAAATATCATCTATGTTTATCTTATGATCAATGATGTTAAGCTGGGGATTTTTCATTGTTTGTTGGTCCCTTGAATATATTCAAAAAGAACTCTCTGGTTTTTTTTTTTAGTCCTTTGTCCAGCTTTGGTTCAGTTATGTTTTTGTTTTGTTTTATTTTATTTTGTTCTTACTGCTGTTATTCAATCGTTGGACTTACTTATACTGATTTTTAACTTTTTCCCAATATATAACTCCAAAATATTTTCTCACACACTTTAGGCTGCCTTTGTATTTTATTGATTTCTTTTCATGCACAGAAGGCTGTACATGTGAACTCACCCTACTTGTCTATTTTTGCTTTTATACCAGAGCTTTTGGTGTCATGTCTAACAAATAACTGTGAAACCAGAAATTGACATTTTCCCTCTTTACTTTCTTCTTGGAACTTTATTATTTTGTGTGCTGCACTTAGGTTTTCACTGTGGTTTGAGTTAATCTTTGTAAATGATGTAAGGTAAGGACACTGCCTCATTCTTCCCATATGGCTATCCAGTTCTACCAATGTGATCTGTGCATTTTCAGCTGTGCAGTCTTTGTCAGAAATTACTTTCATTTATTTCTGAGTTCAGTGTCTCATTGGACTGTATGTCTTACATTCATCCTTTGTATTCTAGGTGTTTCCTTGTCTGCTTCTAAGAGAGCCAGATTCAGGGTTGGGAGACGTTTGATATGAAATCTGGCCTTCTGATCCTGAGGTTCATGATCAGTCAGATGGTTGAGACTGTGTATATGCAAAGACAAATTCAAGCTCTTCAATATAATTGTCTCATTCTATAATTTAAGCTAAATAATGTATTTTCATAACAGCAGTGAGACCATAGTACCATTAAAGTTATCCTTTCAATAGTAATACACTATTTGTGGCATTTCTCAAACAAGTTTAATGCATACTTTGCTTCCTAATATATTTCTAACTCAATTAATACATGTAAGTTTGCTGTAATTCCATCTTAATGTTCTGAAAGGTATGTTTAGACACCTGGCTTTACAGTATGAATTAAGATTACTTAATTAAGTAAACTCTGGCAGAATGTTTTTAAAGTTTGTAATTCCCTTGAACTAGCTTTGAAGTTGATCTAAACAGAAATGAACATAGAAAAAACGTGAAGTTAATGATATTTGCAAAATATTATTCTGCATGTGTGCGTGTTACAGAATTTACCAATAAACATCAAAATCAGGTGGTTTAATACTCTTGAAAACTTTATAAACACATAATAAATGACAGAGTAGCCAGAGTCAGTGGTGAAGGCAAGAACAAAGAACAGTGCCAAATGTGTTTTTTCTCATAGACCAGCAAGCTTCTAGCATCAAAGCCACACAAATTCACTTAACCTCAGACTTGTCACAATATGTCACAATTTTATTTTGTGAGACTAGTAACAAAACTTCCACAGTTAATAAAACAACAAAACAGGTTTAGGGTCTTTTAAAAGTTTCTGCTAACATATGACTCAACTGTTTGTGTTGGCTCCTTGTATTATCTTGCCTTTTCATCAAAGGCAAGCATATGATCTACAAAGTAAAAGGATAATACAAAATGTGGACATAAAGTGAGAGCTTGCTGTGTTCTGAACATTGGAGTTATGAACACTGTTCTTGTTTCTAGAAAAACCAGTCACTGAGTTCTTCAGTACTCAAAGTTGACATGCATTGTTCTGTTAAAAAAAAATCTAAGAAAATATTTAAGTATAGTTAAGTGCATTAGCAAATGCCCAGTCTGTTATTAGGAAAGTAAGATTAATTCCAGTTAGATGTATAATGGCTCTTTATACCTGGTTGGAATTCAGAACACTAGAAACAGTAACCACTGGTCTTATATAAGCTAGCAAGACATACATGCTACCCTTTTTATCTATGTGGCATCTTGTTAAAAATCAATACTTAAGTCAATAGGATCGGCCATTTGTCCTCTGAGAACTACTACTGAGCAAAGACTACAATATGTAGAAACACAGTAACATGAGAGTAGATGGAAAACACAACTTTTGTGAGCGTTTGATATGTGCCAAACACTGTATACAGAGTTTTATAAAGATTCTTGAGATTTGTTTTTTAACATAGATTAAATTTTTCAATAATACTGTAAGAGTCATTTATGAGCAACCCTATTTTGTAACTTGAGAAAATTGAGAAACGATACAACATATCCATGGACTGTGACTATTAAGTAGCCTATGATATTAAAAGGAGTGTAATGAAAACATCGATGTTAAGTATAGACATTTTCTTTTTCAGTCCTAAGGATTGAAGTTAGCATTTCATGCATATAGGCCAGTGTTGTACAACACAACTCTGTTTCTTGCCGGAGACATATTTCCACATGCAGGTGTTGAATGTATTTGTGCTTTTAATAAAGACTTCTAGTGAGGCAGAGCAATCATTACTTGATTCAGCCAAAATCATGACTATTAGAATATAGGAAAAGTTGATATTTTCTTTCTATATATTCATTAAATTGACTTCTTTCATAAAAGTAATTGATCTTGAAACACTATGGCTGAAATTTCTACAGAATGCAGCATTTGGAATAGAAAGAATCCCTGAAAACAAATGTCATATTAATGAAAATATCACAGATAATTTAAGATGTGCTGAGTCTTTTGTGAAGTACTGCCCATGTTTTGCTTTTATTAAGAGTGGCCATTTATCTTTTTTATTTTTTAATTTGATTTTATTTTTATTAGTATATTTTAAATTTTATTTTACATATTAATCATAGTTTTCTCCTCCCTCCTCTCCCCCATTCCCTCCCCCACCTCCTTTCTACCTGACCCCCATATCCACTTCTCAGAAAGTGTAAGGCCTCCCATGAAAGTCAAAAAGCATGGCATATCAAATTGAGGCAGGACCAAGCTCTTTTCCCCTGTATCAAGGCTGAGCAAAGCATCCCACCATAGGGAATAGCTTCCAAAAGGCCAGCTTATGTACCAGGAACAGATCCTGGTCCTAATGCTAGGAGCCCCACAAACAGACCAGGCTACACAGCTATTACCCACATGCAGAGGGCCTAGGTCAATCCCATGCAGGCTCCATAGCTGTTGGTCTAGAGGTTGTGAACTCCCATGAGCTCAGGTCAGTTGTCTCATTGGGCTTCCCTGTCATGATCTTGACCACCCTTCCTCATATAGTCCTTCCTCCCTCTCTTCAACTGGACTCTTGGAGGTCAGCCCAGTGCTTTTCCATGGATCTCTGCATCTGCTTCCATCAGTTACTGGGTGAAGGTTCTGTGATGACAATTATGGTAGTCACCAATCTGATTACAGGAGAAGACCAGTTCAGGCACCCTCTCCACTATTGCTAGGAGTCTTAGCTGGGATCATCCTTGTGGTTTCCTGGTACTTTCCCTGGCACCAGGTTTCTCCCTAACCCCATAATGGCTCCCTCTATCAAGATATCTCTTTCATTGCTCTCCCTCTCCATCTTCTCCCGCAACTGGGCCATCCCAATAGCTCAGTGGTAGAGCATTTGACTGCACATACCTTTTTAGAAGCATAAACGTGCAGTTTCTAACGTAAAGTTTGTTTTTAAATAAATGTCATCTTTAGGATTTTCTAGAGTATGCGTGTGTGTTTAATGACTATGCCAGACTATGTGCAGTTCTAATTATAAAACTAAAGGAGTTCTAGACAACATCAGTGTAGCAAGTGGACTATAATAAGAGCATCCTAAGACTCAAAGTCTGCCTGGATATTCTGAGTATATTCCGAACACATTTTTTTCAGCTGTGTGTCATTATACTGTTGTAGTAAACAATAAGAGTGTGCAGAATAAGCATAACATCTTCTCTGATTTAATTTTCAGACACGTCTCCAGACTTGGTCAAAGTAGCTCCAACAAGGACCTGTGAGCATGCCTGGAATTGACTGACACGGTTAAGGGATTTCAGATTGCTTTGTGCCTCTTGGGAAGTTCAGAAAACCATCATTTCAGACTCTGGAATTCTGTTCAACCGAGACTTGCTTGGATGGTTACACTATCTGCTTGTTGTTCTCCTTGCCACTAAATAGTGCTCAGATCTTAATCAGGAACTGAGTGTGTTCGCAAGCCACCATGGNNNNAGATGGAGCGTTGGGATAGCAGCTTGTCGATTGGTGCTGGGCTTGCTGATGGCTTCATTCACTGAGTCTTCCATACTGAATAGTGAGTGTCCCCAGCTTTGTGTATGTGAAATTCGACCTTGGTTTACCCCACAATCCACATACAGAGAAGCTACCACTGTTGATTGCAATGATCTCCGTCTAACAAGGATCCCTGGCAACCTTTCCAGCGACACACAAGTGCTTCTCCTACAGAGCAATAACATCGCCAAGACCGTGGATGAGCTGCAGCAGCTCTTCAACTTGACAGAGCTGGATTTCTCCCAGAACAACTTCACAAACATCAAAGAGGTGGGGCTGGCAAACTTGACCCAGCTCACGACCCTACATCTAGAGGAAAATCAGATTTCAGAGATGACAGATTACTGTCTGCAAGACCTCAGCAACCTTCAAGAACTCTACATCAACCATAACCAGATCAGTACAATCTCAGCTAATGCTTTTTCTGGCTTAAAAAATCTCCTAAGGCTGCACCTGAATTCCAATAAATTGAAAGTGATTGATAGCCGCTGGTTTGATTCTACACCCAATCTGGAAATTCTCATGATTGGGGAAAACCCTGTGATTGGAATCCTGGACATGAACTTCAGACCTCTCTCTAACTTGAGAAGCCTAGTTTTGGCAGGGATGTACCTCACTGATGTTCCCGGAAATGCTTTGGTAGGCTTGGATAGCCTCGAGAGCCTGTCTTTCTATGACAACAAACTGATCAAAGTCCCACAACTTGCTCTGCAGAAAGTTCCAAATTTGAAATTCTTAGACCTCAATAAAAATCCCATTCATAAAATCCAAGAAGGGGACTTTAAAAATATGCTTCGGTTGAAAGAACTGGGAATCAACAACATGGGAGAGCTGGTTTCTGTAGACCGCTATGCCCTGGATAACTTGCCGGAACTGACAAAGCTAGAAGCAACCAACAACCCCAAGCTGTCCTACATCCACCGTTTGGCTTTCCGAAGTGTCCCGGCTCTAGAAAGCTTGATGTTGAACAACAATGCCTTGAATGCAGTTTACCAAAAGACAGTAGAGTCTCTTCCCAACCTACGTGAGATCAGCATCCACAGCAATCCCCTGAGGTGTGACTGTGTCATCCACTGGATTAACTCCAACAAAACCAACATCCGCTTCATGGAGCCCCTCTCCATGTTCTGCGCCATGCCACCTGAGTACAGAGGGCAGCAGGTGAAGGAGGTGTTAATCCAGGACTCCAGTGAACAGTGCCTCCCGATGATATCACACGACACATTCCCAAATCATTTAAACATGGACATCGGCACAACAGTCTTCCTAGACTGTCGGGCCATGGCTGAGCCAGAGCCAGAAATCTACTGGGTCACTCCCATTGGAAATAAGATAACCGTGGAAACGCTCTCTGATAAATACAAGCTGAGTAATGAGGGCACCTTGGAAATAGCAAATATCCAGATTGAAGACTCGGGAAGGTACACCTGTGTTGCCCAGAATGTCCAAGGGGCTGACACTCGAGTGGCAGCAATCAAGGTTAATGGAACCCTTCTAGATGGTGCCCAAGTGCTGAAAATATATGTCAAACAGACAGAATCTCATTCAATTTTGGTGTCCTGGAAAGTTAATTCCAATGTCATGACATCAAACTTAAAATGGTCATCCGCCACTATGAAGATTGACAACCCCCATATAACATACACCGCCAGGGTTCCGGTAGATGTCCATGAATATAACCTAACACATCTGCAGCCTTCTACGGATTATGAAGTATGTCTCACGGTGTCCAACATCCACCAGCAGACTCAAAAGTCATGTGTCAATGTCACAACCAAAAACGCCGCTTTCACCCTGGACATCTCCGACCATGAAACCAGCACAGCCCTGGCTGCGGTGATGGGGTCTATGTTCGCTGTCATCAGCCTCGCATCCATTGCTGTGTACATTGCCAAAAGGTTTAAGAGGAAAAATTATCACCATTCGCTAAAAAAGTATATGCAAAAAACCTCTTCCATCCCACTGAATGAGCTGTACCCACCGCTCATTAACCTCTGGGAAGGTGACAGCGAGAAGGACAAAGAGGGCTCAGCAGACACCAAGCCAACCCAGGTCGACACATCCAGAAGCTATTACATGTGGTAACTCAGTGGGTATTTTGCTTCTGGTAGTAAGGAGCACAAAGACATTTTTGCTTTATTCTGCAAAAATAACAAGGTGAAGACTTTTGTACTTTTGACTTTGCTAGTTTGTGGCAGAGTGGAGAGGACGGGTGGATTATTTCAAAGTTTTTTAGTATAGCGTATCGCAAGGGTTTGACACGGCTGGTAGTGGCTCTCAGCTTCCAGTTTGTGTTTGGTTTTTATCCTTATCATTATTATGATTATTATATTATTATATTATTATTTTATTTTAGTTGATGTGCTAAACTCAATAATGCTGTCTTAACTACAATGCTCAATAAAATGATTAATGACAGGTGGGGGCTCCTCAGTGCTTGACCCCTTCTTCTGAAGCCATCAATACAAAGAACTGTGTCCTCTCAAAAGCTAACATATGGTATAGAAGCAGCATTAAATCCTCCGTAGCAACCTGGTCTACAGACTTTTAACTCAAGCTAAGACTAAACTTGCTACTTTGTTGAATGATGTTAGTTGGCTGTACTGTAATGTTGTATCAACTGAATTGAATGTTTGCCTTTCAGCAACCACTTTCCTTTCCTTCCTCTTTCTTTTGTAATAGTTGAAGAGGCTTAGAACAAGCTAACAGGCAATAGAAATATGTATATCAGATTTTCTAATGTAATGAACTACATGTTAATTGTTACTATATTCTTTTTATCTTTAGTAGACACTTTTAAAAAAGAAAAGATAATTTTGTTGTGTTTAACTCACCAACTTGGTGTATACTGAAGACAGAAGTACAATAAATTAGTTTGTTCTGATTTTTTAAAACACTTGCGATAATGTATCATTTATAGTTCTTGCTAGTTACAGAGGTAATATCTTTCACACCAATGCAGTCGACAACCAAAGTATGTATGTGCACGTTATCTTGTACAGTCAGGCCCTAAAATCTTTTGAGTTCTTTTTGTAAAGAAAAAGGTATCCATTTTAACTAAGACATTCTGGACCAGTCAGATGGCCCAGTGAGTAAAGGTGCCTACTATCAAACCTGATCTGAATCCCATTCCATGTTATGGAAGGAAAGAACTGACTTTAAGTTGTCCTCTCATCTCTACACATGCTCCATGTATGCACAGATGCACACATGTACCCACACTCATATGTATATAAAATAAACAAATGCATTAGAAAAAAGAAATTAATGGACATTCTAATGAATAGCATTTCCACATTTTCAATATTAATGACTAAAACCTGATGGAGAAGGTATTCATATAAAGAGAAAAAAACACCTACTACTATAACCCTGGCATAATTACACAATGGATGTACCATTATCTTTATTTTACAGTATGCACATTGCTCATCAAAGTCTAAAACACAGAGCTAAGGAATGGTTCAAAACTTTTATAGTACTGCTTTCAACAGCTATCTGTATGTTTCTAGGGTGTATACTGCCATGGAGATGTCTGCTGAAACAGTCAATTGACAGAAGGAAGGCAGAGTGGTTTCTTAAGGTTGGCAGTTGTCATCAAAATATTACACACAGTTTATCTCAATTAACAATTTTAAGATTACACAGGAACTGTATCTGCAGAGTTCAAAATGGGAGGAGTCAGTTTTGCAGAGTTCTGTGACCATTTAGAGGGAGCAGACTGAAAAGTACAGGTTGACAACAGAAGACCCATCTGAAAACCCTCAATGATAAGGCAGAGAAAGGAAGGGAGGAGGGAGGGGAGGAAGGAAGCAGGGGGGAGGGAAGGAAGGAAGCAGGGAGGGAGGGAGGGAAGGAGGGAAGGAAGGAAGC
>LOEQ01003692.1:91360-108299 GCA_001685075.1 Bramus lutescens | reverse complement strand
CTTTAGGCAAGTTCAGCAGTCATTTCTCTGTGGATCCTGTATGTCCAGTTCATCTAACAAGCTCCATAAGAAGCCTCTTCAATGCCCATCTTCCTCTTAAAGAAAATTGGTGCTGCCAGGAGAAGATGTGTCTCACTGTCATGAAATGTTCTAAATTTTTAAAACATTTAAATGCCATATTCTGAAGGTCTCTGAAAGATTTTAAGAATACCTAACTAACTGAAATATATCTCTATATATCTAGAAAACCTAACAAACATGACTACAATCTTGACTATTATAGATGACTAACTATTAACCTATATGTCTTAATTATACATTACATTTTTAAATGAACTACACAAACACAATACCTTAATTAAGGCCATAAATATACATATACAGCATAACAAAATTTACCTTAAATTTGTATTAATAAACTAAAATCCATACCAAGGCAAATTATTCATCTCACTAGCATATACCCCTTTAAATATAAACAAACAGTTATAAACAATATTTGAGAATATGTGCATAGTTCTATCCATACTGCTTCCTGCTCTTTGAGGACACTGTTAATCAGGTCTTTCATGGTGTATCCTATGTGCTAGGTTCATCTCAGTCAGCAGTTGGGTGAAGTAAGTTTTGGAGGGTGTTCATGGTGGCCTTTCAGGGGGTGGTGCTCTATCCAACCATATTAGCCTGGAAGGAATCCACAGGTTCTCATCCTCTGTGGAAACCAGAGAATAACCTTTTTTTCCAAGCAACATAACCTTAGGCACAAATTTTGAAGTGATGATACATTTATAATATACATGCTGGTTTATCTTAGCAGCCCATACAATGAAATGTTTCTCTGTATTTAGCTCATTCACAGTCAAAAAAATTAAGATAACACAATAATATACATAATCCAGACTTTCTGTGAATTTTCCACTTTTGTGGCTTATTTATTTTTACTCTATTACTCTGTACTCTGTTGTTTAAAGACTTTGCCCTTTTTTAAATAAAAAGCATTAACTTTATTTTATGATTCTCTATACTCCTTTTCTTCTCTCTCCCAAGTCTATGTATATTTATCCAACACTGTGTCCCATTTAGAGGTCTTTTTTATCTGGATTTGTCTTTACTGTATATCTATAATCCTTTACTGTCTTGAAGAGTTTTTAAAATGGTAAGTATCTTGGTTGCAGCCATTCTGTATGCTGGCTCCTCCTCTCTCCACTTTTATCTCCACCAGATAGGAGCCTTACTCAGCACTTTAACTCTGAGAATGAATGCAGCACATAAACCCTTTTTATCTGAGTAATAGCTAAATCTGCCATGCAGAAGAGCACTGCACAGCCTGGAAATATCTCTGTGTATGGTGGCAGGAATCCGCCATGCTCTCCTGCCTGTGCACACTTAACAGACCTTATCCCACCACCTGCCCAGGTGAAGAACATTGAGCTGTGGGCATGGTCTCAGCTACTTTCCTCCTGACCCTGAGTGGGCACACAAATACCCAGGCCCACAAATGTCATTCAAATGCTCCATAGCCAGAGTTTGCACAGGAAGCTGTCTTTAAAAAAAAAAAAAGGAACAGCTTTTTGTTCTGCTACCAGTTAATCAGGAAAACCTCCCTTAAGGGAGCTGCAGCATGCCACCAGCTGAAAGAAAAATGAGGCTAAACTTTGTTTTTCTGTGTCTCGAGTTTCTTTTCAAGCCTTTTTAGGTTTTACATGGATTTAGTCCACCGCATTGGCACACCAAATTACTGCAAGGAGAAAGCCACTTGTTGGTTCTCAGTCACCTTGCTAGCTTAGACCCCAAATAAACTATACTAATTAAATCACTGCTTGGCCTACTAATTAAATCACTGCTTGGCCCATTAGCTCTAGCTTCTTATTGTCTAACTCTTACATCTTAATTTAACCCATTTCTACTCATCTGTGTATCGCCATGTGGCAGTGGCTTACTGGCAGTTTTGGCATGTCTGATTCTGGCAGCTCCATGGCATCGCTCTCTGAATCTGCCCTTCTTCCTCCCAGCATTCAGTTTAGATTTCCCCGCCTACCTAAATTCTACCCTATCAACAGGCCAAGATAGCTTCTTTATTCATTAACCAAAAGAAGCAACACATAGACAGAAAGAATTCCTGTATTGAAATAAAAATAAAATGAGTATATTTTCCCCTTCAAAAGTCAAGACAAAAATCCTGGGTATGAATTAAATTTAATAATCAAGTCTGAACCAAGAACTACCATGCTTGGTTGTAATATTCAGATCAGCTCCATAGTACACCACATGCCTAACCTTAAAATGGTGGGACTAGCCAGTTAGTGGTGGCACATACCTTTAACCCCAGCACTCAGGAGGTAGAAGCAAGTGGATCTCTGTGAGTTCAAGGCCAGCCTGGTCTACAAGAGCTAGTTCCAGGACAGGTCCCAAAGCTACAGAGAAACTGTGTCTCAAGAAACAAAGAAACAAAAGAAAATGGTAAGACGAAGAGAGATTAGACACACACACACACATACCACATCTGGTGGAATAAAAGCCAGGATAAGAGATGTTCCTCAGATGAATCAGAGTAATATTATCTAGAGCTAGATGATGGGAGGGTTACATACACACTTCAGAGCTGAAATAACGTCGAGTCTCAGGAGTGTCTTTGCAAACATGGACAGTTTCCTACAAATCCTGTAACAAGTCTATTTAAAGCTCAAAATTAAATATGATTTTAAAATGAAGCAGTAAAGCAGAATGGTTATGCTTAGAAACTTTGAAACTCTACAACCTTGGCTTTGAGCTCTGGTTCTGTGACTTATTAGTTCTCTAACTCTGAGTGAGTCACTTAAATTTTACTTATTTGAAAATAGGGCAAGTCATAGGCTCACCTCACAGGGTTATATAAGAATTAAAGGAGAAAATGAATATACTGCTCTTCGCAAAATACCTAGCACTTAGTCAACTAAATGACATTCATTATTAACATAGGGAGGGAAAGGCTTTGCCCAAATCCACACTGCTAATTAACAGGAAAGCTGCAACTAAAATTGAGCCTTCTCACTACTAGCTCGGAGCTAGAAGTGAATCGAGCTGAAATTTGATACTGCACAAGTCAATTATATCTAAAAGATCATTTTAAAAAGTCAATCTTTCTTCCCATATTGCTACCTGTATCCTCATGATTTGAATTCCAGAGAGCCAGATACTCTTAAATCACCAGGCCCTGTTGAGAAGGGATCAAGGCAGTCTGGTCACATTTTACTTCACTGAGCTATAACCAGGTAGATGAGAGAAAAATATGATTGACCTGAGGAGTCTCTAAGATTCTTGGGAGGGTACCAGAGTCAACAGTGAAATATTTGTGAGTGCTTTCTCTGTGTTTAGGAGAAGATAGGAACTGAGAATGTTGATAGACTTCTTGCCTAACATGCATGAAGGCCCAGATTCTGTTCTCAGCACCACATGAACTTCACAATGAGTTTCCTGGAATCACTCCCTGCCAAGTAAACTTTTCACCCAATTTCGTTTCCCAGGTCTTGTTTCCAGGGAAACCAAAATTAAGACATTCTTCTGGAAGCACTGTTTCTCCCAACTGGTTCTAAGACCAAGGTTAGGGAGGTAAAATAATTGGGAAGTCTAGGTAATTTTCACTCTTAGTTTTTGAAACAAAAGGGACAGGCAACTGCTACAAAGAGTAGCCATTTGACATCCTCAGTATATTATATATATATAATATATATAATATTGCATACATGTGTATATATAATACATAAACACATATTTCTCTGATCTTTCTATTACAGACAACAAAAATATTCTGTTACTTGCTTCTTTGCTCTGATTACAGCTTAAAGCAATTTCAGAAATTCTGAAGTTGAACTAGAACACCCAAATACACCGAACATTCACAGCATATTAAATCCTTAACATGAAATCAAGAATCCTGATGGAGGTCAAGGACTACTAATGAAAAAGAGTAAAAATGATTCAATTTGATAAAGAAATGGCCAGAGAACTAGAGGTGAAAACGTACATTCATAAATGCATGCAGAGCAGCTCACGGGGTCGTATGATAATTAATGGATTTCATTCCAGTGACACATTTTCAGTCCAGGGAATTAGATGATTCTAGTGGTGGCTTCATTAAACCATTTATATCACGTTTATAGTTGTGACCCTTTCTCCAGAGGGAAAAACTGGAACAGACAGTTCTAGTCCAGTGACAGAACTGGATGATCCTTCAGTGGTTGATGTCTCAATGGCCGGTTCATGGGAAGTGCTTGAGGTCTGTAAAGAGCATAAAACTCAAAATCTTCACTTGATTTTTCTGTTCATAAGTAGGGATGTATTTTTGTATCTGAAATGATGCTGCACAGGTAGAAATAACCCATTTTATATATTTTTAGAAACGATCCTGGTTAAGTTTCCCTCTAAATTGGAGGTGAGGCACTAGCTAAGGGATTATGGTTAAGTTATAAAATATGACATTGTCCATTTTAGAGGCAAAAGAACTGGTGGAGAACAAACAGCTGCCATGGCCCTGGTCCTGAAGGTGAGCCAGTGCCAGGGCTGAGCCAAACCTTAGTGTCTTTTGAATCGCAGGGTAGCTTGGCATTGGAGAGGAGGTGCATGGGGTTCTAAGTCTATATTAAGACTGAACGCTATTTCAGTTATCAGAGATGTGAGCTCTTATGATTACTTCAGCATACTGTGGATTAAATTATTCTTGGGATGTCCGTAATGGGAGATGAACTACTGGTAAAACACACTGATTCCAGTGTCTTTAAAATGAGACAAACAGAAGAGGAACTTCAAGCAAACTTCTGCCATCTGAAATGGAAATATGAATTAAATGCTGGAAGAACTTTTTTATTGATGATATTTCATGACACTACAACCAAAAAATTTAATTACAAAGAAAATAGAAAAAATTGAGCATAAAAAATCTAGATTTTTTTCCTTTGTTGCACTCTTAAGGGTTTTTTTTTTAAAGCTAAAGAACATTAAATAACTTAAATAAAGGGCTTGATGGATCCAGTTGGTGATCTGCTATGCTAAGTGAGGTCTCTTTATGATTCACTTCATAAGCAGCTTTGCCCATTATGGACAGGGAAAAGCTTATGCTTTGTAAAGTATTGATGTGCTCATAAATACATCTGCCAATTCCTCTAATTTTATTAGCCTAATATGACCAGGCTGAATAAAGATGACCAGAGGCCTTTCTTGGCTCAAGAAAGACACTTGTCATTTTTCTCCATATCCTGCACAGACCTGAGGCAGAGCTTAGCATTGGTTAATTTTCTCAGTGCAGTGACAAAATACCTGACAAAACCAACTTCAGGAAAGATAGTTTTATTTTGGCTCACTGTTTAAGATGATTCAGCCCAACAAAGCAGGGAAAGCTTTGTAGGAGTCTGGAGGAGAAGTCAACTGTGTCCACTGTCAGGAAGCTGAGAGAAATGAATACTGTGACTCAGCTTAGTTTTTCCTTTTTCATTAAGTCCACAACCCCAGCCTACCAGACAGTGCTGTCTGTATTCAGGAAGTGCCTTCCCTTCTCAGTTAATCCCCCACTGGAAGCACCTACACAGACATGCCCAGAAGTTGTTCTAAATACAGCCACATTGACAACTGTTGCAGGATATTTGATGATTGTATTGTGAACCCCAAAATTTCATTATTACTGAAAAAACCTGCTTCTAAGTTGCCCTGTGGCTCAACCCTAGGACACATCTTTATTCCAAGAGCTTTCTGTTTGAATATTGTAAACAGGATTAAATAAAATCAACCTTAGGTCAGGGGGCAGAACAAGCAATAAGTTGGAAGGAAATAACCATGGAGAGAAAGAGAAATTCAGGAGAATGGAGAGAGACACATAAGAAGTAGAAGAGAGGAACATCCAGTGGAGGAGTTTTTCTATCAGACAGGAAGTGCTTTTTCTGGGATGGAGGTAGAAAAGGAAGCAGCTGTACTGCAAACAAAACAAAACTAAACAAAAATTTACTTTAATGATGCCAATGATTTTTTAACCTAAGAAGTCCATAAAAGAGTATAGCAGAAAAACAAATCTGGGTGATGGTGGTGCATGCCTTTAATCCCAGCACTGAGGAAGACAGAGACTGGTGAATCTCTGTGAGTTAGAGGCAAGTCTAGTCTACAAAGCTAGTTTCAGGACAGCTAAGACTGTTACACAGAGAAACCCTGTCTCAAAACTAAACAACCAGACAAACAAAAATCTAACAAATTTTAGTATTTCTTTTCTCATAGTCTGTGGTGCTAAGTTTTCCCATCACTGATTTCTTCATCTGTTTTCAAAGGTGGACTCATAATTGCACTGGTAATTGCTAAAGTAATTCCTCTATTATTGCTTTGCTCTTTGGGTGTCCTTTTCTTCAGCTAAAGGTTACTTCACCCACTAATCAGAGAGAAGGGAAAAGCCCTTGAAGGTCATTTGTGAAGCCTTGTCTTAGAGAAAAAATACCTTTTGAACTTAGGACCTGTTGCTGTTTTTGCTCAAGAATTTCTTGAAGGGTGTTCTCACATGCCAAAAAAAAAAAAAGTTTTCGATATTAAGTGAAAACATTTGGGGTGGAGAGTAAAATTAGACTGGTGTTAGGAGGCCAGGTGCTGTGGACTGAAACTGTCCAGGATAATTCATGTGTTGGAAACACAATCCCCAGTGCTATCATGCTGAGAGAGATGAAACTAAGACTTCTCTCACCAGCCTTAGTAACTGACAATTTGATCGGTGGTTGGTGCTTCATTGACCCTGATGACAGATCACTCATGAAAAGGCAGGTGTGGACACAAGGGCTTTGCTTTCAGAAAGTCTATTGACATGATATAAGGCCCCCCGTGTTGGTTTAAAATATTAAAGCTGCCATCTTGAAAGCAGGAACCAGCCTCTCCAGCTATAGATGGCTTGATCTTAGGCTTTTCAGTCTCTAGAACACTGAACATTTTCTACATAAATGTTCTGCATAAACCGTCCTTCCTGTGGCACTCCTATAGCAACAGTGAAGTTTCTCACCTTCCTTCTGCCATTAATAGGTTGTATGTTGTTGGGCTAATCATTTAATCAGTCAGGTGAAAATATCTCTAATTTGCAAACTGAATGATTGGATGGAATCTTTCAGGTTACTTGAAAAGAAATGTTACTAGAATTCTTCAAAACATTGAGATAATTGCCTGGTTTGGGGGCTCTAAAGCCTTTTCACTAGGATCTTTTTATATCCCAGGGAATGAGGACAGAAAGTAGGAAATACATGAAGTCAGATGAATGGAAGATTTACATTCCCACCTTGGTTACTAACACTTTAATTAGTGGGTAGAGTCAGTGAAGACTGATCATCCTCTCCTGCATGGGACTTGGCGGCACTCTGGAGAAGGATGTCCATAATAGAGCCCTTCGTCAAAGTCAGATATTGCATGTTCCTATCAGTGGTCAGAGGAGATAATAATGGAGTTTTCACAGAACGTAGGAATTTTCTAAACCAGAAAAACCTAGTGAGGTATCACAAAAGCTTGTAAGAGATGTTGATACTGAAAAAAAACAAAAGGACACTCTGGACTGAAGACATGGTTTGGTGGTTATGAGCACATATTTACTCTTGCAGTGGGCATGAGTTTGGTTGGTTCCAAGTACACATACTGGACTGTTCACAACATCTGTAACTCCAGTTCCAGGGGGATTTCATACCTCCAGTCTCCACGGGCACCTAAACTCTCATTAAATACCTGCCTACACACATACATATAATTAAAAACAGAATAAATCTTCAAAAGAAGACACATAGCAAGAAAGAAGTGAAATGAAATAGTGATAGTATCTAAGAGGCCTCTGGCTTCTATCTACACATGCAGGGGAACACTTAACCCCCCAGTTCCTTCTAACTCATGGTTCTGTGACTTTAGGACACATCTAGATTATTTAATATTCAGAAAGAATATATTCCAGTAAGAATGTCACTCTAATAATAAATCTCCTGTTAAGGCAGACATAGACTCTTTGATTTCCCCACCCCAATAAATCACTATAATATAAAATTTTACCCAAATATATCAATATCTTAAATTTTGGGGTCATTCTCTATAAAAATGAAGCTATATTCAAAAGACATTGCAGAGTTCATTAATCATATTTATCAGTGCTCATGATCCATTATACAAACTATTTTTTATCTATTGCTTTAAAAATCCAGTTGATGTGGATGATATTTTCCTTAATTGGTTGTAATGCAAAGTTAGACTTCAAAGCAAAGGCTCATATGTTATAATAGCTTGTTTTTCCAAAACCAAGTGGACAATTGTCCTTTGGATACCAATTAGCATGAGCACTGGTCTGGCTTTGCTCTTCTCAGCCCTAATGAAGTGAAATAGTTCCAGGTTTCTAGTTTGCCTTGCTGATTTTTTTCTCTTGGTTGCTAAAACTTTTTTAAGCAATATATCTTTTAGGGGTGTATTTTAGCAGTGTTTTATGCAACTTTAAATGCAAAATATATAAAAGAAATTGTGTTGTGCCAGGTCGTTAGGCTAGGATTAAATTAGATATTTGGGAAAACCTATTGTGTGTAGTAAAGTACTGCACCGCTGTTAATCATAATAATAATAAACATTTGGAGCAATGAAGGGGCGTGGCTAACAGCATGGGCTTTGGAGGCTGAACAACCTGGGGTTGATTCGTGCATTGCCTCCTACCAACTCTGTAATTTGACATTTTTCAGTTCCTATGTGTCTCCTTTGCTGGTCTATTAAATGTGAATAATATCAATATCTACTTCCCAGGGTCATTCTGAGTAGTAAGTAGCGAATGTATATGAAAAGGACTTATAAAGAACTGGCTCAGTACATATTAATATTAATGACATTAACTTAATTGATATTTGTTAGGAATAAATATGTTGATTAATCGATGAATTTTCTTAGGTTTTAATGAGAAAATGTATGCAGTAGACACAGCATGAGTCGTCGTGGGTGTTGTCTAATTTCATTGCCCTCAAGAAGTTGCCTGTTATAAAATGCACCATTACTGTGCATGCCTCCAAGGGGAAAAATACTGTCGATTTTCTGTAAGAAACCAACAGTGATGAGACACATCCCTATTGCACAGAAGTAAAATTCAGGGCAGGGGATTTGTTTTAGAATCCATGAGATAGAATGGCTTAAAAACACAGTATAATGGCAAAAGATAAAAGATAAGAGAAAGGAAGAAAAATAGAATATTTTTACCAAAATAAATTCTCAGTGGCCTGAGAACTGTGAATTTTTCTTCCATGTACAAACCCCAAATTGTAATTCTTGTCGGCAAGGAAGAAACATTAAGGAAACTACTAATAAATAATCACAGAATAAGATCATATTGAATTAGGACAAATCTTCCATAACACCCACAGATTAGAGATTGAGTTCTCATGAGCAATCAGCCCCAGCTCCCACCCAAAGTCAACGCCTCTTCTATAGCATCTCTCAATTACACAGGTGATATTTTGGGCACATTTCATCCCAAAGTCCCTCTCAAAAGGTCTTGAAGTTGCTCTTATGAGAATGTAAATCCCCTTTCACACTCCAGTACTGAGGTGGGTGGGAAGAGAGGGAAGAGAGTGGCTGGAGGCAGGGGCATGCTAACCATCCTTGCCAGGCTTGAGGGGAAAGTGAGTGCTGTGGCTCTAAGTGGCTGGGGAAGGGGGAGGAATGGCATGGGAAGTATAGACAAAAAGTGGAGAATAAATGACGTAGAAGAAAAGGAGGAGGAGAAGGAGGAGAAAGGGGGTAGGGGAAGACCAAGGAGGAGGAGGAAAGAGGAATAGGAGCAGGAAAATAGAGGAAGAGGAAGGAGGAAGAGGAGTAGAAAGGGGGATAAGGATGAGAAGCAAGAGGAGATCTCAGTTACTGCAGCAAACATTTCAGGCCAACTATTCCAGCAACAGGTGGGAGAAAACAGTGCTGTCTTGAAGGACAGGAATTGCGTAAAAGCAGCGTAGTTTCTGACTTTGGGGGTGGGATCCTGTAATTATTAAGGGACACAGTTATTCCCCCCTCCCATCAGCATGTCATCTCAGGACAGCCTACTAAGCAGTCCCATCTGTTTGGGAATATTAGAAATTAGAAGTATTGGAAATTGTATTCTCTCTCTCTTTCTCTCTCTCTCTGACTGTGTGCTGTGTGTGTGTGTGTAGCGCATACACATGTAGGAATGTTTCATGTGTGTTGTATACAGAGGTGTACATGGACATGTAGAGGCCAGAGGTTGATATGGTTCTATCTTGAGTCACTGTTCACCTTATACGTTGATGTAGGCTCTCTTACTTGAGCCCTGAGTTCCCTATTCAGCTATTCTGGCTCAATAACTTGCTCTAGGGATTCCCTGGATGGATCTTCAGAGACCTGGGATTAGAGATGGGTTGTTATGCCCACTGATGTTTACATGGATGCCAGGGATCTGAACTCTGGTCCTCAAATTTGAATTGCAAGCGCTTTTCCCACTGAGCCATGGCATCAGCCCCAGTTGCTTTTCTTCTTTCTGTGGCCAAATACCTGACAAGAAACAGATGAAGGAGAAAGGCTTTATTTTGGCTCACAGTGTGAGCTATCATGGCATGGAAGCCCTGGCTGCAGACACTGGAGGCAGCTGCGTCCACAGCCAGGAAACAGAGAGATAAATGTAGGTACTTCACTGACTTCAACTTTTTACTTATCCTGGGATTTCAGCCCATGGAATGGTGCTTCCCACAGTCGGGGCGAGCCTTTTCTACCTGGTTAAATCTCTCTGGAGACACTCTTAACAGAGACGTCCATGGGTAGTCTGTGATTCTGAATCTCCCCAAGTTGAAAATCAAGAATCACCATCACAGAAACCATCCAACAAAACAGTTCTCAACCCACTTGAACCTTACAGCTGTCTAGAAGACTTAATAAACACAATGGTGCTCTAGCCTTATCTCCAAAGACTGTGATTTCACTGCCCTTTGTTTTGGGACTCTACACGATCAAGATCAATTCTTTTGTTTTTTGTTTTGTTTTGGTTTGGTTTTGTTGTTGTTGTTGTTTTAAAAAAGCGTCACTTGAGTGATTTTAATTTAGGTACAAGGCTGAGAATCTCTGAGATGAGTCAACCTACTCTGTACAAAAAAACTGGCTCAGACTAGTACCATGTCTATTACAGAAACAGCAGAAATCATCAAAATGATCAGTGGGAGAGCCAGTGATGACAGTAATCCTCCAGTTATCCACAGAGACAGAATGCATCCATATCTTGGCATAGCCACATGGTGGAGTGTATATTCCTGCTTCCTAGACAGTGAACTTGATCATGTGACTTATCCTAACCAATGGGTTGAGGCTGCATGGTTTAGTTTGTCTCTTATCCTGCTGCCTTTTTCCATAAGAAGAAATTGTCTTACACAACTAGTACCCAATTAAAGAAATATTAAAAACTCCCAGCCAGGCTTCAGCCCAGAGAAGCTAGACATGCATGAGTCAGAATAAATCTTATTATTGTGAAACACTGTTCTTGGAGTCCCTTGTTAGATTCTGGATGGTCTGAAGGAAACCCAGGCTTCCTAAAGGCAGTTCATGACCTCCCTGAACTACTAAATGTTTATTACACATAGGCTGTGGGGCACAATGAGGTGATGATCTGCCTAAAGTGCTTCATACAAGACATATCAATCAGTCAATCAGATTCCTCTGTTGAGTAGCACATACAGTATGGACATGTAGGAGTCAAATTTCTGTTTGATGAGCTGTACTTTCTCCATTGGACACATTTATACATGTCTATTATCTCAATAAATCCTAAATAATAGCGATCAGAAACCTTATAGGACTACAATATAAAACATTTATTTGATCTTATGAAAACTTTACTTTTTACAATCACAAGCTCCATTTTACAGATAAGAAGATCAAGGCAATCTAAGATAAATTACTTGCCAAAGTCAGACAGCCAGAACAGGAAGTGTAAAGGACAAAGGGTACAGTAAATGATATAATGCCTCCATCTTGACTTCATTTCTGGGACCAACAAAACTATTCCTATTGATTAACTTGACAGATAAACATTCACCCAATATGTTACTTTTTCTTTAAGCATTGTCTCTAATCTTGACTTTTAATTTAATTTTTGTCTATTCTTTTGTTTGTTTGTTTATTTGCTTGTTTTTCGACATGATTTGTCTGTATTGTCCTGACTGTCCTGAAACTCACTCTAGACCAGGCTGGCCTCGAACTCACAGAGATCTGCCTGCCTCTGCCTTCTGAGTGCTGGGATTAAAGGCCTGTGCTGCCACCACCCTACTTGACTTTTTATTTTTAAATTAACATATGATAATTGGACATGTTGATAAAATAGAGTGTTATGCTTTTACACATGCATATATTATGCAATGATCAAATCACGGTCATTGGCCCATTTGGCATTGCTTTGTGGTAGGAACATTTGTATCTCTCTTTTATAGCTATTTTAGCATATATAACACATTAGCATCATCACTAACTATTGTTCCTTCACCATGCCTCAGAACACACTATAAATCTGTACCTCCTGACCATCCTTACCCCTCCCTACCTTCTCTAGAAGGCTCTCTTCTGTAAGCACTGTTTAGCCCTCTTTCAATGTGATCAACATATGCCCATCCTACATATTTTGGGATCATGCAGAGTACATCTGCACCTGGCTTATTCTACTTCTAATATATTTCAGGTTCACAAATGGTCTCAAAACTCAAAAGGATTACATTCTTTCTTAATGACTGAATAGTATACTTCTGGGGATATATATTGAACTACCTTTATCCATGCAGCTTTTATGGGTATTTATGTAGATAACAAAGCTTGCTTATGATAAATGGTACTGCAGCAAGCATGGTAACATAATTACTCTTTCTTCAAGCTGACATTTAACTACAGGAGTTTATAAAATTGGAAAACACCATATATAACACATTATGATCATTTGCGTATGCTTCCAGACTTACAGGCAGCCTATGTTTTTCTGATTAAGAGCAGTTACACTATAAATAGAATTTGGGGTCAAGATAGAAAGTGTCTGATAATAACACTAACCTTCAAGAACTGCAGTTATCTAAAAAAAAAATCAACTACTCTTGCCTAAGCTTTCTGTGGGTTTCTCTACGTCTAATTGTCTCTGCATTTTAAACTCAAATTTTAGCAGTACTGATAAGTATAGAAGGAGAAAAGCCATAGGTCCAAACCATAGCACCACAGTACTGTAATTTGGAGAGGGAGTGTTCTATTATTGTTATTATTTATTATTAAAAGCAAATATCAGCTGCTCTAAAATCTTTGTAGAAACCATAGAGGCAAATCCCGTTTGTTTAGCAGATATGCATCATTTCATTTTCTAGAGTTCATAAGAAGCCTCTGTGACTTACCATGACTGCTCAGGATCAAAAACCTCTCCCAAAATTTGATGGCAGTACATAATAATTAATGATTTCCTTACCCACCAGAGGCTAAAAATGCTAGTCTCTCCTTCTGTAGAGTTCCCTTCCTGCCAGGGCACTAGAATGTGATCAGACTCTACTGATCAGATGGTGGCACCTAAGGCCTGTCTCTTTCTATAAGGAAGATAGAAGTTTTCCTTTAACGTCTTCTCTGTGTGTAAAAGAATGGAAGTCCACAGCCATCCCCAACAGCAAAGAGAGACTAGAATAAATGCGGAATGTTTTACTTCTGAGATTAGTTCTAGCAAGGGAGAAGAGGGTTGGAGACAGCTTTTGTCTAAACTTGCAGAGGGACTGCATTATCATTCCTAATTTATACACAACAAAACAAAAGGTTTGAGAGGAGAGGTGAATTGCTTTCCATAGCTAATAAAGTCATATATGAATTGGGAAGGATTTAAAACCAATGTTTACCATTGTCATAATCACCGTTCTATTGTTACGAAGAGATGCCATGACCAAGGCAACGCTTATGAAAGCAAACATTCAATGCGGGGCTTGCTCACGGTTTCAGAGGTTACTCCAGGATCATCAGGTTGAGGAGCATAGCAGCGCATATGGTACTGTATATAGCACTAGCTGAGAGCTACATGCTGATCCACAGACAGAATGAGAGACTGGGCCTGGCATGGCCTTTTGAAATCTCAAAGGCTTCCCCCAGTGACACACTTGCACTAACAAATCCACACCTCCTATTCCTTCCAAACTGTCCCAAGGTCTGTAAACTTAAGCCTTCAACTATATGAGCCTAGGGAGGCAATGGTTATTCAAACCACTACAGTCATACCTAAATGTCTACATTCTTCACTACACCACCGTCATAGATTTTTAAAACTTTAAAATGTCCTCAGTGCATTTGACAGGACTCTCGACCCTTTCCTTCTTGGTTGTAGGCTGGATTTAATAACTAGTTACTAACAAAGAGCAAGGAAAACCTGTGTCTATTTCAACATACAAAAATGAGGGTGCCTAATTAAACTTGAATTGCAGACAATGAGTGATTATATTCAAGTAGTATGAGACACAATTCTACTCACTTGCTGCTCCTCTGAAGCTCACATTTAGACAGGTATTCTGAATTGGATCTTACCCTGCAAGCAGAAGGAGCAGCGCATGCTTTCAGAAGTTGAGTCATCAAATAATACTGTGCCTTATTCTCTTTTCTCTCTCAGATCCCTTACCCTGGAGAAAGCCAGCTACCGTTTTATAGAGATAGTCCACAGAAACTCTATAGAAACACCCATAAGTGAAAAACTACATCTGTATTTAGATAGAAATAGCTGAGAGTTGAGGCTGCTTCTCAACATCCACACGGGTTCTTATGTAATTCTAACCCAAGCTGACATCTCAACTTCAGCTCCAGGAAGACACTGAGTGAGAGCTATCACCTGAGAAGAATTCTGATTTAGAAAAGCAATTGACATTAAATGTCTTCATCTGAAGCTATACATTGTAGAGTAATTTATTTGACAGCAAGAAATAACTAATATTCCCATAAGATGTATGTAGATGCACATCTACCAGAATTCTAGCCAATCTTTCTGCCATATGAATCATTTTGTTCAAAAGAAAAATTTTCAGTCATGCTTAGAAATGTTAGAATCTCTATGAAATATACTTTAGAAGTACCATCATGAATGAACCAATACAATTAATTTCAGAGGTTTTGTTTAAGAAACATTTAATAAAAAATAACACTTTAAAGCAAACTTAAAACAAAACATTGTTGTTTTACAGATTGAATGCTTTCATTATGTTTATCAGATTATTTGATAACCCAAATAAAGTAAAATTATTTCTTGACTTTTACATGTTAAGAAAAGTCCTACCCACAAAGAAGGTCTTATGGTTCAATGAATGCCTACGGTCACTAGGCAAGGATGCCAACACAGATCACTGGACACCTCAGTCTGAGCAATGCCTATTCTCTCTAACAGTAACTATTGATCTTAAATGGCGAAACTTTGTAGCCATTTCTTAATATCAAATATGTTAAAGTGAAGGTCAAAAGAGATGGTGATGAATCACTTAATGTCAAATTACAAAACTGAGTCTCACTTGACCTCTGCAAACTCCATTTTAATTTTCCTTCTTAATTTGGCAGTCATATTGGCAATGCCATTGGCACTCAAGAATTGGCTCAATCGTCCAGCAAATTCTGCCATATTATTTGATGTGACATTTCCCATCATGAGAAAATGTTATTTTCATCATCAACAACAAAATACCACATACTGGGCCAGAAGAGCAATAGGTAAAAATATAAGAAAAAAAATGTAAGATAAAGAAAAGCAGGGTGAAAATGAAAATGGGTGGCTGTGTTCCCACTGTCAGACTTAGCACCCTTCTCTTTAATGTGGTAACCAGCAAACTAGGAACTAAACAAAGCAAGTCATCAGATGTTCAACTGTACCACTGGGCTCCATAGGAGAGGCTATGTGGAAAACTGTTAAGTAGAGTATAGAAACATCTTTGTTCCTCTTGTAGCAGCGTTATCCACAAGCAGGCAATATTTGGAATGACAGGAGAATTAGCTGCACACAAGGAGGAAAAGACATTAGAGTTGGTGGGTAAGAATGAAAATCATGCACAAACGCAGTTGCAGAAGTTGTTAGAAACCAAGGTGAGCCGAGAGAAATAGCGCAATGCCACAAGCAAAATGACTTTGGAATGGTCTGCAAGCTTTCCTGTGAGAAGTAGCTAAGAAAGCGGCCGCTGAACAGCACGTGGTCTACGCTAGGTGCTTACAAGTCTATACATTTCACTCCTGCTTGTCCTGGATTTAAAGTGAGATATTCATCTATAAATATAGCAGTCAATAATAGTAAGTATAACCACAAGATCTAAATGCTTCATTTCGAAGAATTGGTAGGAAATGAAAAGAAAATCAAGGAAAAAGAATTTGGTTACATACAGAAAAAGTATTCTAGAACTAATAAAAAAACAAGTTAAGTTGAGGGAGTATTTATTACTCAGGGCTGTCTAGATTCTCTTGTGTGTCTTACTTATAATGGCCAAAAATTTCAGGTGAAAAGCCTTGTAATTGCTTCCTCAGCCTCTCTTACTTCTACAAGGTAGCATCATGCAGCTTCAAACACACTCCTTGGAATCCTGGACCAGAAGAGAGTGAGCAGCTCACTCACCTGACAGCCGTGCCCCTTACTCTAACATTTACAAGGAACATTGTCCCCGCACTAAGGTGGGGAATAGGGAAAGGCTTCTTTCTGAATTGGAGAATATATCAAATAGTCATCAAACTTTGAAGTTTACAGTTCAATTTACCAACAGTTATAGAGGATGGCATGATTTGTCATTCCTCCAGGCCAAAATTACCCTCAGGTGGTTGAGGTAGAATCTTAAATGTGGTAATATGAGTTTACCTTAAGAGCTGTACTGAATAATCTGTTTGGGCAGGAACTTAGCTATTCCTTTCAGTTAGATTTTGTGGGGGCTGAGAGTCAGAGAGAGAAAGAATTTGGGAGAGGTAAAAAGACAGGTGTGTGTGTGTG